>PVJA010008052.1:35637-66092 GCA_004027025.1 Myocastor coypus
AGAGAGAGAGAGAGAGAGAGAGAGAGAGAGAGAGAGAGAGAGAGAGAGAGAGAGAGAGAGAGAGAGAGAGAGAGAGAGACAGAGACAGAGAGAGAGACAGACAGAGACAGAGACAGAGAGAGACAGAGAGAGAGAGAGAGACAGAGACAGAGAGAGAGAGAGACAGAGAGAGAGAGAGAGAGAGAGAGAGAGAGAGGGAGAGAGGGAGAGATTAAAGGCCAGTCATGGTGGAAACCACCTGTAGTCCGAGCACTTTGGAGCCCGAGGCAGAATTGCTGCAAGTTGCAGGTCAGCTTGGGCTACACAGGTGATTCAAGGACAGCCTAAACTAGAAAGTGAGGCTTCAAAAGAAATAAAGAAAAAGCATTAGAGACTCTAGATGGAAGAATAGTTAGAATTGTCATGATTCCATCGTCTCATGATTTAACTGAAGTTAGAGGAAGATAGAATGAAATCAGTTACTCTTTCAAATTTTTGTCCGAAACTTGTAATGTTAGAGTGTTAGTGAGAACTCTGAATGTTAGATGCCTTCTAAGTCATTTACTCATCAGATAGACTCTAGGGTGTAGTTATAATATTGCTCATCATTTTATACCTAGGATCCTGAGAGACAGCAGACAAACAGAAACTGTAAGAAAGTAGCTGAATAAGCTCAAGCTTATGGAGTTTGTCCTTCGAATGTAGGCTCTTCATGTTGAACTGTGATGTTGAGGATACTACCATGATGAAAAAGCCTGTATGTTTGGCCAGTCTGATATGAGGTGGGAAAAGATTAGAAGTCTGACTTATTTTTTTTTACCCAGAAAGAAAGCCATTCCACTTTGGCAGGAATGCCTTTAGTAACAAAAACATTTTCTAATGTTTTGCCTTTCCCTCCCTAATAATTCTAAAACATTTGTACAATATTCTATTGCTATTTAGCAAGTAGTGAGAATAAGCAGACTGACATCTTTGCATTTAGCAAGAGGGTTAACTTACTGTTGTGTGTGTAATACAAGTGAATAATCACCCATATTTTTCACTTAGTCATAGTTATCGAACAGATGAGTTATTCACCAGAGCACTAGAAAGTAAAAGGTATAGCTTCAACTGAACATTTTTTGTGTGGCTTGAGAGAAAAATTTTAGGGCTGGGGAGTTGGCTCAGCAGTTTAAGCAGCTACTTGACAAGGGCAGTGTCCTAAGTTTAATCCTTGGTACAATAAAAAAATTTAAAAATCAAAGGAAAAATGCAGAAAAATGTAAAATCTCATATCATAGTTTAAGTGAGAAGAAAGGACCAGTGATCTTAACACAGACAAGCTATCCAAACTAAAAACAAGATCTTGAAAATCATAAAATATAAACAGAGACTTTATGGCTATTCTTAAATTAATGTACTGAAAGAAAAGGATTAATGCCTTTTCAAAAGGCCATTCTAGTTTTTATTAGGACAATGTACTGACCAGTATTTGTATTTAGTCTAATTGAAGGGATAAGGCTGTCTAATTTTCTTATAATATCCTGTGCCACAACACATTTTAATTAAATGTAGTCTCCTGGAATACAAAGATTTAACTGAGCACTATATAGATCATTATTTGTATTCAAATTATCTGGTAATATTTTTCTTATCTATGTTCTCTTTTAATCATGTACTTGGTCTAATCTGGGAATAGTGATAGTGTGTAAATGTTAGCTACTTACATCAACCTTAAACAAATAAATGACCAGTGTTCAGGATCATGCTAAAAACTAGAGGATGGGTTATAAAACAGAGACTACAACTGCAATGTTATATCAAATGCTCTATTTTTGGGTCAAAACTCTTCCCCAAAGTGTCCATATTCTCAGAGGTGACCTTATCAATGAATCAGTCCAATTCACAGCTGGATAAGTGGTTTGGAGGTGTGGTCTACCTGGAGAAGTTGACCTGGGCAAGAACCTGGAAGGACGTGATGCACCCGTTGGCCTTTCATCTTTCTCTCTCTTCTGCTTGGCTTCCACGTGGTATGCTGCTCTCCTTTGCAAGACATTCACTTAATGATTCTGTTCCCTGTAGACCTACACCTTGGGGTGGCGGCTCACCACTGACCAACATCTCTGAAATTGTAAACCACTAGAATAAACCTTTGCTCTTTGAAGTTTCTCTTCTCAAGTCATTACAGGTATTTTGTCATCAAAATATAAGGTTTTTTTTTTTTTTAGGTATTTTGCAAAGCTTACAGATCAGTGAATATAATCTTATCTCTCTTTCTACATATATGCATACATATACACATATATGTATATATATCATATATATATGATATCAAACATAATTGAAGCACTAATTTTCAATTGGTTTATTGAAAGGAACAGCTAATTTTCAGTTACTTGATCAATCTTGCATACCTATATCTGGTAATCTAAACAATACCATGAACACTATGTAATTTAGCAACCATTGTTAATTGCCTACCATTTTCTTTTGAAATTCTGTATGATTTTTACTGCTTTTGTTGTGTTTTATTCTCTTTAAGATTAAAAAAAATTACGAAAGTAATATAGACTATTCCCAGGGCTTACAACAGAAGTGTCTTTGTCAGGCATAACTATTGTTAACTTTTCATCTCATTACTTACATGCTATTTCCAACCAGCCAATACTTAATCATCCTAATTAAAACAACTTCAACTTTCTTTTGGCATCTAATTTTTTTCATCTTGTTACCAGTGTAATAAATTAACTGCACCTGTCTGTACTTGTTATTTTTTGAAACAATTCAGTTTGTTTAATCTTGAGATGTTTTAATGGAATAGTTTACATGGGGTCATTTGAAAATTGCTAAGGGTAGAAAAAGATAAAATTATTTAAATATGTCATATACCATACTGATGATCTAGAAATTATTGCTACACACTCTTAAACTAGATTTAGCAACCTACAGCTTAGGACCTTTAGCTGATTTTTCAACATGAAAAGTGAATTTTAGAAACCAATTTTTCCTCTGCCTTCTCCAGTGCACTGTCCATGTTGGTTTTCATTCTAGTGCTAAGTAATAATCAGGGACGTTTTCTCTGCATTGGTTGTCCTGGTTCCTTTGCATTTGCCAGAATTTCCTAACTTATTAAAAAACAAAAAACAAAAACAGGGCCAGCGAGATAACTCAGCATACTAAAGCGCCTGCTTAGGCAAGGGCAGGGACCGCAGTTCAATACTGAGCACCACACGCTGTGCCAGCCCCATCCCGAGGGGAGCCAAACTGGACAGTGTCCGAGTGTGGTGGTGCACACCTGTAATCCCAGAGCTAGGAAGGCTGAATGCAGGAAAGCCATTGTGAGTCTGAGCTGCACAGGGAGACCATGCACAAACCAAATGCATTAAAACAAACAAACAAAAATACGGGAAGGCAGGGCTGGGGATATAGCTCAGCAGCATAAGTGCCTGCTTGTTAAGCACAAGATCCCAAATTCAATCCCTGGCACCAACATCCCAAGACAAAGTCATGTTTATGTGCTTTAAGTCTTTTCCCTAGAGTTTTGATTCCAGTTTAAAGTCAGTTGCTACAAGTAAGTACAAACAACCTAAGGCAGAACATGAGCAATAAACACATGTGGAGTTTTTCATTCATTTACTTTACATTTCATACTAATTTTATTATTTGTAACCATGATTTCTAAGAAGATAGAGTGATATTTTGAATATCACAAAATTATATTGTCACATTTTTGCTTGCTTAAGGAATCTTCTGCATATTTTTTCAGGGTGTAATGGTGGTTGGGAATCTGGTGCTGTCTCTGTATTATGAGCTGACAATGGCAAAGGGTGATTATAATCCTAACTTTTAACACTGGCTTATTCTAGCATCCTTGAATAAAGGACAAGGAGGTTGTATAGGATGAATGTTTAAAGTTATTAAAGAAATATTTCTACTGTAGAAGTAGATGTGAAAACATAATGTGTTTTGAATTTCCCTGGAGTAATATTGTGTAAAGATTTCAAGTATTATTAATTATAGTAATATATAGGAAGGCAAAAAATATATCTGCAGGGCCTCTGGAAATTAAAAAAGTCATCTTTTAAGTCATGAGCAGACTTTAAGGTAAGAAGTACTTCCTTTTCATACTAGCTAGCCACAAAAACAAAGCTAAAATTGTTGGAAAACAATTGATAGTTACACGTATTAAAAACAAATTATTATTTGTTTTTATTCAAAAACATTAAATATGAACCAAGTATTTTGTTTTCATCTTCCCTATGTTAGTATGTGGAAGTACTACCTATTGGGGAGTTTTATTGTAATAAGCTTAAAAGAACTTTAAAGCCTTTGGCACTTGGAACTTATGCTTAATGGTAAAATGATTGTGTAAAGAGTGTGTATTATTATGTTACTTCTTTCTTAGAACTCATGCATAAAAAATAAGGTATATAAAAGTTTCATGTTAGGATAATAGTATTATACCACCAGAATTACAATAAGAAATGAAATTGCTTCTACTGTAACACCCATTTTTCATTGTTTAATGGCTCCAAGAGAAAAATACCCTTGAAAATTCGATATGCGTGTTAGGTCCGGCTGTACATTTCATTTAAAGATGGGATGGCTTTATGAAATTATCTAGAAAGAAAAATGCAAGCAAGGATGTTTATCTAATATAGAGCTCAGTCTCTATCTACTTAGAAAAAGTTTGCTGTCCTGTTCATTTGAAAATAGGCCATTGTTATATGTAAACAAGACAGGACTGCTGTGAATGTAAGAATGATATGATTTATTCTTCTTCCAGAAGATGTCACTTCATAGAACAATATTTACCTCTACCGGAGCTGTGTTTGCAGTGATGTGTTTCTCAAATTAGGTGTATTCCTTGGTGCATTTTATATAGACATAATGATCTATAAAATGTTTCTCTAACTAATTATTAACTTTCTTTTGCGTATGACATTCCCATTAGATTTTGTTTTAAATTACATTAGATGCAGCATTAACAAAACATATTCTGGAATTTATTTCTGGGATTTTTTTTCTTTTAAAAATCATTTTTGCTCCTCATAGGAATTCTTACCAAATGGCATTTTAGTGTATGGGGATAAAAACAGTGTGTATTTTTAATGTGCAAATTACCATTGAACTTGCTCACATAATATTTCTCAATAAATATTTCTATTTTTTTTGTTTGTTTGTTTCGTTGTTTTTTGTCTTTTTTGAGATAGGGTCTCGCTATGCAGTTCAGGCTGGCCTTGAGCTCACTTTGCTAGCCCAGGCTGGTCTCGAACTCGCACCAATACTCCTGCCTCAGCCTACCGAGTGCTGGGATTACAGGCATGTGCCACCACGCCCGGCAATATTTCTATTCTTGATAAACATATCTATTCATATTGATACACATTTCATCAGGTGTCCATATTAAAAATGAAAAGCATGTACAAAAGTCATTTCTGATAAAAAAAAAAAAAACTTACCTACACATGTATAGTTCTCTTTGGCTGTGTGTTATGCAATATATATCTAGTTGATTCATAGTGAACTGTTGGACTTGATTTTACAGTTTCTATTCTTTGTAGAATTTATGTAGCTCAATAATATTCTTTCAGTGAATTCCCATGATACTAAGACAGTGGGCAAGATTTGGAAGGATTTTAAATACGTTCTGTTCTTTTCTCCTGCAAAGTGTAGAACATTTCATTTTCCCTGCAAACACCCAGATTCCTCCTAGCATGAAATGAACATCGTAGTTTCATGTTTTTCTTTCTTTCTCTTTTCTCCCCACCCCCGTAGCTTCTTTGTCAGCTAAAAAGTTTGGTAAGAATCTGTTGGAAATTCCACAATACCAAGGTCTGCGCCTATTCTTCATATCAATGCTTAGTTTATAAAAATTATTTAATTGTATTATATGTTAATGTGCTTTTGTTTAAATCAAAATTTAAAATAAAATCAAGAAATTTAATTTTTAAATTTGTTTACACTCTTTCAAGGTATTTAAAAAAACAAAAGCAGAAATAACCTTACATAGTTTATGGATTAACACATCTATTTGAAGTTGAATTTATGGATTTTAACATCAATAAATAAAATATTATACATGTTGTGTATAAATGAAATATGTATCTCCATATATTAATGTGGATATCTATTAAGCTTATTTAAATTGTTTTTTTTTTTTTTTTAGTCTTTTTGAGACAGGGTCTCGCTATGCAGTTGAGGCTGGTCCTGAGCTCACTTTTGTAGCCCAGGCTGGTCTCGAACTCACATCGATCCTCCTGCCTCAGCCTCCCGAGTGCTGGGATTACAGGCGTGCGCCACCACGCCCGGCCCGAGCTTATTTAAATTGTATGTGTTGAAAAATACATATTTTTACTTATTTGGAATCACACAGTCTCATACAGCCTTGAAAACTATTTTTCGAAGTGATAAATTTTAAACATCCTATTTATCATGATAGTTCTCTTTATTCAGATGGTGCTTTGCTTCTAGTACTGTTTGCTCTCCTCCCTGTGCTACGAGCTGAGTGGGTTCTCTGCAAATTCCTGGTTCGAAATTCTAATTTGCAATGAGGTGGTTTTTGGAGCTGGAGCCCTGGCTAACAAGTAGTTGATGAGGGTAGATCGCAGAGAAGACTTTGTCCCAAATGAAGTGATTCAGTAAGCAGGCTGACAGTTGCTTCAAGAAGATGCCCAGCTGGAAGCCTGGCCAGCTCATGCTCTCAGAGCTAGGCAGAGGATATATATATATATATTTTTTTTTTCTTGTTTCAGAGCTTTTGTTTGTTTGTTTAGTTATTTATTTTTATGGCTGGCTCAGCCTGCCCTGAGGGCAGGGCTGGCACAGCATGTGGTACCGGGGATCGAACCACGGTCCTTGCAGCCGCCTAAGCCTTTCTAAGCAGGTGCTTTAGACCACTGAGCCATCCTGCCAGGCCCCTGTCCTTCAACTTTCTAATTGCCTAGTTGTCTATAGACCTTTTCCTTCTGTCATCCACTAATTCCGGTAATCATAGGCTTATTAAATAATATTCCAAGGAATATTCCATTTGAAGCTGCACTTCCTGGATAAATTAGGTTATGAATACTTCACTTCCAGGACATTTCACCCTCCCTGCGATCTCTGGTACTTCATATACAGTAGAAATTTCTTACAATTTTGTCAGGTAACTTAAAAATATTTTGAGGTACATTATTGAAAAAATGTGAGACTACAAATATTTTCTACTATCTTTCTAAGTGCAGTGGGACTGTAAGAAGAATCAATAAATACAGGCTCTGACCCACATTATTCCAAAAGCCCCGTACCATTTTTCTCATTATTTTTAAATATCACTTTTTAAAGTTGGCAAGTCATACAGATGTATTTATAATTAGACTTGTACATACAAATTATTTTATTTATAATTAGTCAATTATTGGTAAATAGAAAAAAAAGGTTGATTTAACTTAGAATTCATACATATTATACAGAATCACCTAAATATTTTAAGGAAATCAACTTAATTTAGCCTGGACTTGAACAGCCAACCGCATAGTTGGCTGGCTCTGAGACAGGCTGGCTTGATAGAGGAGCACTGGAGAGCAGAAACAGTCCATGGCAAGGCAGGGAAGGTGGAAGGTAGCAAGCAGCAGCAGCAGTGGCCAACTTGCCTTCCTTCTTCCTCCATCCAAACTGCAGGCTGCGGGCCGGTGAGATGGCTCAGTGGTCTAAAGCGCCTGCTTAGGAAAGCTTAGGCACCCACAGGAACCTCGGTTTGATCCTCAGCACCACATGCTGCACCAGCCCCACCCCTAAACTGCAGGCTGTTTGGGTGGTGCCACCGAGAATTATGATAACTTCAGTCAGTAGACTAACAATGCCACACAACCTCAACCCCAGTATCACATGACCTAGAACAAGATAGTGTGGCAAAACTCCACAAATAGCTGCACAAGGCTTTTGAATGATGTTTAGATAAATCCATACACTTGTCTTCGCTTACTTTTTATTTTCTAAATTTTAAAAAGCCAAGAGCTTCTTTTGGCTTTCAGTACCCTTTATCTTAAATGTAGTAGGACTTTTTCTTTCCTTGTTTCTTTGTACTTCAACGATATGATTGTCTATAGGAATATTCTTTTGTTTTTGCTTTCTTTTTTTTTTTTTTGCCTTTTTAGGGAAGGGTCTACAGGGTGTTCAGAGTCTGACTATTAGGTCGAATTCATAGTGGCCCACCTGTTTACAGCCTCCCAAGAGCTGGGATTACAGGCATGCACCACCGTGCCCAGTCTCAGCACGCCCCAGGGGTGGGGCCAGCATGGCAGAACCAAGGATCGGACCCCTGACACCTGTGCCTGCTTGCAGGTACTTTAATCCACTAAGCTGTTTGGCAGGCCCTGGGAATATTCTTGAAGGTAATGTAAAGGTCCAAAAGAAGGCTTCTTGCCACATAAAGAGTTAAACTGGCTAATAAATTTTAACACAATTTGAGCTGGGGAGATAGCTTGGTGGTCTGAACGCCTTCCTGGCTAGTGCAAGGAGGTGGGTTCCATCCCTGGAACATAAGCTGTGCCAGCCTCAGGACCCAGGCATGCTGAGCTGGCCCCTGAAACCAGGTGTGATACTGCATGCATGCCTGTAAGCCCAGCACTGGGGAGGTGAGACAGGAGCATCACTCTTAGTATGAAATGAGCGGCAAGACCCTGTACCAAATAAATAAGTAAATAAGACTTTTAAAAATTAAAAGAGGGGCTGGGGAGATAGCTGTGTGGCACAAGTACCTGCCTGGCAAGTGCCAGGTTGTGAGTTCAAACCCTGATCCCGCAGTAAAATAAAATAAAAAGTAAACTTTAACACAATTCATAATGTTATATGCTCTCTGTTATCATACTTTATGTGCCTGAGGACCAGATCTCATATGCCCCATTATTTTGCTGTCTGAAGGTCTTCCAACTGCCTATTAAAGCAGAAAACAATGTTTTCTTTTCTTTTTTTTTTTTTTCTTTTGTGTCTTTTCCAGACGGGATCTTGCTATGTAGTTCAGGATGGCCTTAAGCTCACTTTTGTATCTTAGGCTGGTCTTAAACTCACAAGGACCTGCCTGCCTCAACCTGCCACCCGCGGGGATTACAGGTGTGCCTCTCTAAGGCCAGCTGTCTTCTGCAATTCTATATTATACTTCAGGTACCACAAACTTGTATTGAAGATCGCCAGCATTTCTCTGAGCTTTCACCCTCTCAAAGAACATTTACATTATGTTCTGAAGCAGTTAATTTTTGAAAACAGATTTTAAAATGATAAAGGAGGCTTGAGCAAAAAGAAAAGCTTCCACTTATTTCTTGGTATTCATTTTTTAATGAAAGCCATGTTTTGAGCAAAGGCTTTATAATATGTGTTACCTACTTTCATGCTGTGGCTAGGTATTGTTGCTTACAACACTTTACATATTAGGAAGGAGGCATTGACATACACAGGAATATCTTCTATAATTTACTTTCTTTTACTAGTACTGTGTCTATGTCTTCCTTCTATTCCTCTGTGCTAGTCTTTTTTTTATTATTTCACCTGTTTTGACCATAAGTTTCTAATCATGACTCCTGACAATTTGACCATAGTGCCTTTATAAATTATAAAACATTCATATTAGATGATTTTACTTTCACTGTTTTTATTTATTTTCATGATGCTATTCTTTTTTAAAATGTATATATTTGATATAGGGTCTCACTGTGCAGCTCTGACTCACAGTGGTCCTCCTGTCTCAGCCTCCCCAGCTCTGGAATTACAAGCATGCTCCAACCACACCCCACCTCAGTGGCCAGTTCAGGGTGCCCAGGGGCAGGGCTGGTGCCACATGTGGTGCTGGGGATTGAACTCCGGTCCCTGGTTTGCAGTGGCTACTCTTTTTTTAAGGGGGGGGGGTACCAGTGATTGAACTCAGGTCCTTGCACTTGCCAGGCAAGTGCTTATTCTACTGAGCTACTCCCCAGCCCTTATTTTTGTCTTTTTGACACAGGGTCTTGCTATGCAGTTCAGGCTGGCCTTGAGTTCATTTTTGTAACCCAGGCTGGTCTCAAACTTGCACTGATCCTCCTGCCTCAGCCTCCCAAGTATTGGGATTACAGGTGTGTGCCACCATGCCCGGTGGCAGTGCTATTCTTAATGTGTTACTATATTCCCAAGGAGAACACAGAAAATACGTCATTGACAATACTATGGAATAGGAATATATTATTATTATTTATTTTTAGTCTTTTATATATTTATTTATTTAGTATAGGGTCTCACTACACAGTTTGGACTTGGAGTGATCTTCCTGCCTCAGCCTCCCAGGCACTGGGATTACAGGAATGCATCAACACACCCAGTTTCAGTGGCCAGCATAGTAGGATTGTGGTTCCAGGGCCAGCATGAAATGCTCTGCTGGGTGTTGAGCCTGGGAACTTGTGCTTGCTAGGCAAGCATTTAGATTTCTGGGCTCTCTGGCCAGTCAAGAATATATTATTGCAACTCCTTTTATTTATTCATGCTTTTAGTGGTTTACTCAACCGGCATATCCTCTACATACCAGCCCTTAATGTGTAGCAGACTTTACCATCTGCTGGTTTCTAACTTGTCCTGAAAACTGGTACATAAAAATATACTTGGAAAAATGCTCTTAAATTTTCTATTCGGATATGTCGCTTTGCAGGAAAATGTGATTATCAAATAAATTTTAAAAACTAAAGCATAGGTCAGACTTTGTTTTTCTATACCTTATGTAACGTTTGAAGAAATAGGAGCATCTGTCTAAATCAACAGCATTATGAAATGCAAGGCGGCTGAAAATAGAAGAGGAGCAGTTTTTGTTGTATCTTTTTCCGAGGGTTCCCAAGGGTCTCAGTCCACATTCAAATTAGGAAGTTGATAATTGTTTCCCAGGATAGAAACTGGAAGAAAACTGAGGTGGGTGGAGGCGATGGTAGCACCATTTTAGATTTAGGACTGCGGTAGATGCCCTGAAGATCACAGGGAAGACACTGAGAGATTGCTCAGGGGGAAGAGAAGGAAGGAGAGCTTAGTGGAAAAATAAGAGCAGCCTTAACGAGTGATGGGGGCAGAATGTGAAAGAAGTGACTTTACAGTTTTAGAGCCGGAAGTTTAGGAAGTACAGAAAGATTGGTACTTGAATGCCGTTTTAAAATGCTGCTTACCACAGAATTTTCCCTCTAGTAGTTACCAGAGAAAGGGCCAGTGGAAACGGGTTCGCCTACTGCAGGCACCAAGGTCTCACAGAAGGTCAGTGCTGACTCTGAAAAGGGAGAAGAAGGTGCAGTGTGCCAGAGACGGAGGGGAGGACCCCGCCAGACAACCACACTGATATTCTGGGCGGCAAGACTGAGGAGAGGAATAAATCAATTGTGTGGGCTCCGCTGCTTCGGCCGGATCTAAAAACACTGTATTTTGGGGTAGATTAGGATGTGACTGTGAACTGGGGCCAGAGAGGAGAACGCTGAGAAACATCAGAATGATAACGTGGGTTGGATCAGATTCCTAGCTGGAGAAAACTGTTACCAGGTAGCGCCTTGCATGAGAGAAGAATAGCTACCTGGGGCTATAAGCGGCAGTCTGAGGCAGGCATACTTGGGGGAAAAACTTCAATATAACCAAGATTATTCTAGGAGGGCTGGGGATACAGCTCCGTGGTGGAACGCAACTGAAAGTAGAAAGTTTCTCTATATTTTCAATCATCTCGGCTGTTTTTCTTTCTTTCTTTTGTTAAAAATTTATTTATTTTTTTCTTGTTTCAGTACTTTTGTTTATTTATTTTTATGGCCGGCTCAGCCTGCCCTCAGGGCAGGGCTGGCGCAGCATTTGGTGCCGGGGATCGAACCGTGGTCCCCGCAGCCGCCCAAGCTTTCCTAAGCAGGTGCTTTAGACCACTGAGCCATCCTGCCGGGCCCTTGTTTTTCTTTTTAAACCATGAAAACGATGAAAATTGATGGAAAAGGAGCCAGAGAAATGAATTTATAGCTAGTAATCAACCTTTAAGATATAAATCAAGGGCAGAGAATAATTAGAATAAAAAATAAAACACAACATTAGAAAACTAAACACTTAGTAAGACATCCATTGCTGGGCATCTTTTTTTTTTTTTTTTTTTTTTTTTTTTGGGATAGCAGGGATTGAACTCAGGACCTTGCACTTGCCAGGCAGGCGCTTATGCCACTGAGCCATCTCCCCAGTCTTGAGTGCTTGCTATGTTCTCAGGATATCTACTTAAAATGAGTGAATGCATGTGCATATGTCAGAGGCTTAATGGACGTGTGGGAGGCCGGACTGACCTCAGCCAACTGAGGTTCGAATGGCTGTTCAAAGGCCTCCATGCTGTTGGACTGAATAGAAAAATCAAAGCGATGACTTGGATTTAGGTGCTTTCTGTTAGGCGGCTCAGACTCTACTCTTTGAGGGCAGTTTGGTCTCGGGTCCTCCTCTGTCCGCACAGGTGTGCTCCTCTCTAGCTACTTTTGTTCACAATTGTCTTCCTAAATTAAAATGCCGATACTGCTACCGAACTCCAACAGCTGGAGACGAGTATTTAATTGTTTTTCCAGGAGAGAAAATGTGTTGCACCTGTCCCATAGGGACCATTGGCTTGCTTTTCTTAGATGGTTGACTGCCTTTGATGTGTGATTTGTGTGGATAGAGCAGCTTTGTTGTCCTGGATGCTGATTTTTTTTTTTTTTTAGGCAGAGCTAATTGTTTCATACAACTAGATCTACAACCTTCTGCCATTAACAATTTTCCAAGCGTCTGAGAAACAACCCACCCCCTTTGACCTCGATGGTTACAGTTCACAGTGAATTCTCACTCATTCCATAAACACTTAATCATAACGACTTCCATGTGATAAACTGCCTTAACTTCCTCTCCTTTAATTTATAAGCCAAATGATAATTCTGTTTATTCTAGATATACATGTACTTTTACATACATATACTGTTTTTACTCTGTTTACCTTTATTTCCTTTTTTGGTTTTGCATATATGTGCAAACATGTTTCTTTCAGGACTTTGTACCTGTAAAATCAAATATAAACAACTGCATCTTTAACTGTTGGTTTTTGATAAACCAAAATTTGAGATGACATGCCCTTTATCGTCTATATGTGCATACATGATTTGCCTATACATTATCTTGTTTGCACAGACATTGCATGGACCATTAACAATCATAGAAACCATCTGAACATCAGTAAGTTAATTGCAGGTCATTTTAGAGCTCACTTCAGCACTTCACACAAAGGTACAGCTCCAGTTGTAGCTCAGCGTTTCCTTGGCAAAACTACATATGATTACAGGATTATCCAACTGTGGAACTGCCAAACTTGCTAAGCATACTTAACTGCTATTTTGAAAAACATAAATTTTACCAAGTATCTCAACATTTATATTTTTATTTTATTTTATTTTTGTGTGTGCTTCAGGAAAGGTTCTACAAGGTGTTCCAGCTCTCACTACTACATTGGACTCGTAGTGATCCTCCTGTTTACAGCCTCCCAAGAGCTGGGATTACAGGCCTGTGCCACCACGCCCAGTCTCAGTTGCCCTTTCAGTGTGCCCCAGTAGCTGGGCTGGCACAGCAGGCTCTGGGAATCAATCCTGGCCTCAGCACTGCTTGCAAGCTCTTTAATCCACTGAGATATTTGGCCAGCCCTTCACCATTTAAGTCAATCATAAATTTATCAAACTCCTAGACTACAACATGTTTAAAATTCTCCCCTGAGAAAATTTTAACCAAAAAAAAAAAAAAAAAAAAGTCCCAATCTGACTTTAAACAATCAGGTACATGATTTCAACTCCTTAAGTAAGGTGCTATTGAACATCTTTAGTGCTCTTCAGTCTTTATTTACTCGGATATTTAAAGCAGGTCACTAGTAGCACATCGGCTTAGGAGTGTTTGACTCAAGTGATCTAACTGTCTTTGTGCTACTTGGTTTCAGTGGAATTAGATGCCAGGCCCATTGTTTTTATAGGCTGTATGTATGTGCTTCATAGGTAATTATGTATATATGTATGTATATATGTATGTATGTATGCATGTATGTATGTATTTGGTACAGGGTCTCACTACATGGCTTGGACTTGTAATGATCCTCCTGTTTCAGCCTCTCCAGTGCTGGGATTATAGGTGTGCACCACCACACCCGCTTTTGGTGGCCAACTCCTGGCTGGCTGCCGGTTTGGAGCTGGCACAGCATGTGATACCAGGGATTGAATCTGAGCTCTTACTCTTGCCTAGGCAGGCGCTTAGACCCCTGAGCTATCTATGAAGCCCCCAGTAATTGTCTTTAATTAAATAATACTTAAATTATGAAAGACAGGTTAAAAAATATTAATACTAACAAGTTCTCTAAACACATACAGCATTATTGTTCCTATGGGAAGTTATTTGAGGGAATCTAAGGAAGTTAAGATATGCCAGACATAGAAACACACTGAAACATTTCTTTCCATTAGTTTACAGATTATCACAGTTGTGGTTTTTGTCTCTGAAGCTAATCACTGTATGTGACATGTTGTTGATTCTTAATATATGTGTTTCTTATTAATATGTGCATATAATGACAAACAGCAAAAGAGCTGATCAAAAGTCAGGTATAATATAACACAAAAGCCCTTTTAGAGGTAATGATATTTTCCATAAATCTGATTTCAGCTAAAGAAAGCAAACACAGCAAATATGATTGATTCTTAAATTTATAGACTAGTAAATTAATTTATAGATTAAGACCATTAGAAACAGAACATAGTATGTATAAGGTACTTATGAAGTAATAATTCAGGTTGACAGTTTGCTGCGGGTATTTTTCATGTGCATTATTCTCCACTTTAAAAATTAATGAAATAAATAAAACGCTGGTTCCCTCCTCAATTCTGCCTAACGCTGTTACATGGATAAGCGCATCCTGAAGAGATGACGAATTGCATAACAGAACCATGATATAAATAGCTAAACTCTCTAATGCGCTCCGTTTCTAAATTTTCTAGGACTGTTTCCTGCTCCCGCGTGAGTTTACCTGGTTTGAGTGCTGTACCAGTGGAAATTAATTTTCTTTCTCTCTTGAAACTCAGGACTGTATTATATCCCTTGACAAAGATAGATATCATGATTTTAAAATGCCAACCACCAAATGTATTATAGGTACAGTTTGACCTATTTAAATGTGTTCAAGTGATTTTTCTTTTTCAGCGTATTAGTTTTTTAGTCTCAAAATTGTAGTTCATAGATTAAAATAATAGAGAAGTTGAAAGATTTCTTAAATATGTATTTTTCTCTCCTTTGCTGTGAGAAGGGTCATTTCCTTTGCAGACTACAGAAATAAATAAAGATGCTAAATTGTTTTCAAAGAATGTATACTCAAGATTTTCTGATTTAATATTCAACACAGAAAACCTAGTGGCAAAACTAGTCCCTAGTTTAGGGACTCAAAAGAAGAAATAAATAAATAAATAAATTTAGGGCTGCACCAGGAGTCAATCTCAGGACCTTATGTTTTCTGCAGTCTCAACCCCTATAATTTTTTTTTTTTTTTTAGAAGAGTGACTTAAATACAAGATGCAATTGGAAGAGTTAAAAATAAAAAAATAATGTTTACTGGAAGTATTAATGTTTAATTGTTTGATCAGTCTTACATACCTATGTCTGTTGATCTATACTGATTTGATGATGAAAATATGTGATGCAACCATTGTTAAATTTTTCTTGTTTTGAAATTCTGTACTATATGTACTCTTGTCACTGTTTCTTTTTCTGTTTTTGTTTCTGCTATTTTTACTCTTTAAAACATGACAAAAAAAAAAGTGTAAAAAAATAAAGAAAAATAGAGGTGGGCGTGGTGGCTCATGCCTGTAATCCCAGCACTTGGGAGACTGAGACAGGAGGATGGATGTGAGTTTGAGACCACCCTGGGCTACCAAAGTGAGCTCAAGGCCAGCCTGAACTGCACATCGAGACCCTGTCTCAAAAAAATTAAAATAAAAATAAATAAATAAAAATAAAGATCTAAAGGGCCCCCCTCGGCTGCTTGAAGATGACACGCTTCGCCTTCACCGTGGTCCAGCATGGAGAAACAAGAGTTAACAAGGAAAAAGTACTTCAAGGACAAGGGGTGGGCAATCCACTTTCTGAGACTGGCTTCAAACAGGCAGCTTTTTGAAAAATGTGTCATTCACACACGTGTTTCCCAGCGACCTCACCAGGACGAGGCAGACTATCCATGGGATTTTGAAGAAAAGCAAACTTTGCAAAGACATGATAGTAAGGCATGATTTAAGACTTTGTGAAAGGAGGTACGGGGTTGCTGAAGGCAAACCGCTGAGCAAGCTGCGGGCTATGGCCAAGGCCAAGGCCAAGGCCAAGGAGTACCCAGTGTTCACGCTTCCCAGAGGAGAGAGGCTCTAAGGTAAAAACGCGTGGAAAAGATTTCTTTGAATTTCTTAGTCACCTAATCCTAAAAGAAGCAAGCCAGAAAGAACCGCTTTCCCCAGAAGTCCCAGGCAATTGTCTGGAATCTTCTTTGACAGAAGTATTTCCTTTAGGACAAAACTGTATCCCTGAGTGCCATGAGGCCTGTAGCCATCCAGGATTGGCAGCCAGCGTCCTGGTGGTGAGCCACGGTGCTGCCTACGTGAGGAGGCTGTTTGGCTACTTTCTGACCGACCTGAAAGGCGCCTTGCTGACCATGCTAAACAGATCTGAACTCGTGTCTGTCAGCCCCAGCGCTGGGATCAGCCTCGTCGTCATAGACTTGGAGGCAGGAGGAGAGCCTGAGGTCCACTGGGCCTGTGTGAACCTGCAGGACCACCTCCACGAAGGCAACTGAGGGTGCCGTGCCCAGCCGTTTCTGAGTGTGAGCAGCTGAGGTCTGCAGGAGCACCCTTGGCTTGCTCCATGAACCTGTAAACTTCCATCCCACACAACAAGGGAAAGCTGTTTTGCACTGATTTAATTTGCACAAGTGTTGTTGGCCTTCTCCAGAGTAATTTTACTGCCCTATTCGGCCACATCTCTGCATTATAAGTGGATGGGAAGCTCAGTATTGCAGTTGGGAACTGATCACCTTGTCACTGTGTATGTCCCCATTTTGAAATGTTGATGCACTTTTTAATACTCTACCTATGTGTATTATTCACTCTTGGTAAAATACTGTATGCATTTTGCATCTCATCCAGTGCTTCAAAACAGTGGATTAAAGCACCTGCAAGGAGGCGCAGGGGCTGAGGGTTCGATGCCCAGACCTGCTGTGCCAACCTTACCCTCAGGTTGCACTGAGACAAGCAATTGAGACTGAGCATGGTGCTGTGCACCTATAATCCCAGCTCTTGGGAGGTTGTAGGCAGGCAGGTCACTACAAATCCAATATAGTAGTGAGATCCTTAACCCCCCTTAGGAACCTTCCCTGCCCCCTACCCCCACAAACAAAGAAAACACTCAGTAAAGGACCAACAAGACAGCTCAGTGGACTCAGCACCTGCTTAGGGAAGCTCAGAGACCGGGGTCTGATCTCTAGCCTCACATGCTGTACCAGCCCTGCCCTGGACAAGCTGAACTAGCCACCAAGTCTGGAGGTGGCACCTCACACCTATAATCCCAGCTCTGGGGAGGCCAAAAACAGGAGGATCACAACGAGTCTGAGCCACATAGTGAGATCCTGTACCAAATGCGTAAATGAAAAACATCAATAAGATGTGAGAGAAAGTTGTGGATGCAGATATCCCAGGACTGAGTTTGATTCTGGGATTAAACAGCTATATATTAGCTATATGTTAGGCAAATATTTTAGCTTCTCAACTCTTCCCTCAAAGGGGAATCAGAGTAACTGTATGTGTCTGAATTTGTGTCATGCATGGGAGACTTGTAAGTTTGAAAGTATGCAAATGATAGGTGCCGAGGACCAGCTTCATGTGGCATGAGCAAGTAATAAGTAACATCAATAAATTGGCATAGAAATAAATTGAGTCTGTCCTAGGCCTCCATGACTTGTAGTAAGGCTCCTGGCTTGCTTAAAGACAGATTAACCTTTAAGCCAAAGGCCAGAGCTGAGGCCAGGACACAGCTTGGAATGTTCTGGTGCCTCAAAGCGAGATCATACATCAGCTGAGGACTTTGATCCATTCTCTTAGCTCAGTAATCACAGTTAGCAGACAGTCAGGTCATTGATAAACCACAGTCTGTTCCTGCGTGATTTTCCCAAAATGCATTGCTGCTCAATTCTTAAACGTCAACTGCATCAGCTGTTCAGTTCCCACACTTCCTGCAGCCACCAGCTCGAGCCCCCTAATCAAGCTGTGAACCTAATAAAAGCCACGGGTGCCATGTTTCGTGGTCTTAGCCTGACAGTCAGCGTTGAACATCCTGGTGCATCTCGTAACCAAAACAGCAGTTTTGTCTGAGTTTTATTCTGTCATCTTACTTCTGAGCAGGAGACTGACAGTCCTACACTTGGGCCTCATAGGTAGGCACTCACCTATAAGCGTAGCACTGGATAAGAGGATATGCCCCTCTAAAACAGCTCAATAAAACACGCCATCCTCACATCAATGGCAAGGGAACTGAATAATTCATTTTTTCATTTGTTTATTCATTTTGATTGTCAATTACATTTAGTGCCAAGCAATTTTCAATGTCAAGGGTTTAATCTTTGGTTTTCACAATGCCCTTTCCCCCGTGATCACTTGATAGGTGCTATCTTCGTTGGTCACCCTTTGAGATAGCAAGTGAGACAGGTTTCTCTTTATTGTGGGCATTATCACCTACAATTTTATACTTTCTCGCCCTTTCAAGACTTATTTTCACTGTGAAAATATAAACTTTGCAAAGGCTAAGGCTTGTGTCCTTCTTTATAGCTGAACAAATAGTGTTTCAAATTATGCATGACATATTGCATGAGAATAAATATAGTGGAATAAATGAATAAATAAATTGTCCCATGTAGTAATATACAGTTTTAATTTGTGGTTGCCATAAAATATCCTTTACAATATTCATTACTGTTGATATGTTATTTCATGTTTATGAATACAAAATAGTTTCCATGTCTTGTATTAGTATATTTTGACATTTAAAATAATGCTACATGAACATCTTCATACATGAAAATTGCCACCTGGTTCTATTGCTTCCTTAGGATGAAATCCTCACGTGGCAGCTTGATTGAATGATTTACATTTCCTGGCTTAAATATTTTGACACAAACTGTAGATTTTTGGAAGCAGCTAGCCCAATATTCTGCTCTTCACAACTCAGGCGATATTTGTTTAATGGCATGTGTAATGTTTTAAATAAAGAAATGAATGAGATATGTAAAGGAAATTCAGGGAAATGAGGTGGTCCCGGACAACTTGCAGTAAGCACGTGAATATTCAGCGTTAAGATTGGGAACTGTATCAAATATCAACTTCACAGTAAGTAGGGCAACCAGTAATGGTGGCTACAGAATGGCTGAGGGGAACCAGCAATTCACCCTTCACCATTCTCTATGTGCCATGGGGGCGGGGTCAGCCCATCAGCCAGGGGATCAAACCCTAGTCCCTGTGTCTGCCTAAACATGCACTCTAGTCCTCTGAACTACTTGACCAGCCTAGAACATGGTATCTTATTTTAGACTCCATTATAACCAAAAGTAGTAATGATGTAGAGGGTTTTTAAGTGTGTGTTCTACGTACACTACTGTAGTAAATGAAAATTAGACCACATCAAAGCATCATTTTAAAAAATGGCAAGTGTAGCTTTCTTAAGAACTTTTTATTTTTGGTGCTAGAAGTCGAACTCAGTCCTCAAGCTTGCCAGGCAGACGCTGTGCCACTGAGCTATATTCCCAATGCTTGGAACCATTTTTTCATTTAAAATGCAGAATTTTATAATTTTCTCATTTTATATCATTGATAGCTACAAGTCAAAAATTTAAAACGTTTGTGTTTTCTGCAGCCAAGTAATGAAGACAGCTACCTGTATGAAAATCTGAGGTTATACTTCCATGTTATAACTCAATGTCATCTTTTACATTTTTAGTTTTTTTTTTATTAATACCACATTTGCAGTCCATGACTGCATTTTTTGTGGGCAACTCAGCCTGCCCTTGTGGCAGAGCTGGTATGAGATGTGGTGCCAGGGATTGAGCCACACGGTCCCTGTGGTTTCCTAAGCTTGCCTAAGCAGGCACTTTGGCCCTCTGAGCTATCTTTCTGGCCCCATGATTATATTCCTTATGTGGAGTTGCTACTTGTCCATACCACACTTTAGTTCTTTTTCTTCGCAACATCATCTCCTTCCGGTCCCTCCACCTCTTGGTTACTTTCCATTTTGAGGCAAAAGGAAGTGGTGCAGTAAATAGTACTGGTATTCTTAACTAAAAAGGTGAAATCACATTAAATTTAAAGGTGAAAAATAACTTGAATTTCCAGGGAAGATTTTCTGGAGAAGGTAGGGTAAGGAAGGTGAAAGAGATGGTGTCAGGTCAGTAGACAAAGCAAGACTCAAAGAAAAAGAATGACAGGGAGGAGCAGGAGGTGGAAGAGGAGGAGGAACCAGAGAAGGAGCAGTAGGCAAGAAAGGGGTGAGGAGGAAAGGGGAAGCAGGAGGAGAGAGGCTGAGAAAGGAAGCGGGGAGTCACAGAGCTTTCAGTGCTATGTGGTTTAAAACTATGTGTGAGGTGGATGATAAATACAGGAAACTGGAGGCAGATAACACTGAAAAATGAACACAAGGGGAGGCTCTTAGCATGAGCCTTTTAGCACATGACTCCTCTCCTACAGTGGCTAAGCCTGATCATTATGCATGTGCCTTTTTTATAGGGATCAACGTGGTTTTCTAGGGAATCTTAAAGTTGGGGGTAGGATCGTAGAAGAGTCACCATCTCTTGATTCGTGAAGGATAGTGGATGGTTTCTCTTCACTGTAAAGAGGAAGGTTGACAACATGCTTAGCTATTTTATTCACAGCAGTGCTGAACACAGTGAGGAGGAGGAGGAGGAGGAGGAGGGGGAGGGAACTAGGGAAGCACTGGGAAGATCCAGAATAATTTCATGGGCTGAAAACATTTCACAAACTCTGAGGTTGTGATTCTTAATCCAGCTCTTACAGTTATCATAGTATGTGGTGTTTCTGCGTTAATTTCTCTGGCTACAAAATAGCTGTTTTTCACAATTCTCAAGGGGATCCTATAAAATCAATTGAATAAGGACAGATAAGTACTTTGCGCTTCTTAGAGAGAAAGCTAAATCTTATAATTGTCTTCTTCAGTCACTTTCACTTTGTTTTATACAGTGAGCTGGAACAAATATAAGACTTGGATTAGTCTTATCCCTCCTTATTTTCTGTCCTCAACACATTGCACACATAAAAAGGAACTGTCGCAGAAATGCGTCACAAGGAAATTTGTTTCATTAATGATAAGAATATAATGATGGAATCATCTCCATGATGAGGAGTCAAGAAATGAAGGCAGCAGCCTGTACACAAACACAAAGTTACACTTCTGTGTTGCAATTCAATTTTTTTTTTTTTTTTGTCTTTTTGAGACAGGGTCTCGCTATGCAGTTCAGTCTGGCCTTGAGCTCACTTTCGTAGCCCAGGCTGGTCTCGAACTCGCACCGATCCTCTTGCCTCAGCCTCCCGAGTGCTGGGATTACAGGCGTGCGCCACCACGCCCAGCTTGCAATTCAATTTTGAGTTTTACATTTTCAGTGTTTTTATTAATACCACATGCTAGCAGTCCACGATCGCATTCCTTGTGTGGAGTTGGAATACCACATTTTATTACTTTTTTGTTCACACCATCTTCTTCTCTCCCTTCCTTCTCTCCACCTCATTCTGAAAAAGTTCTGTCTGTAATGGCTCACATATGATCTTCTGTTTTTGTAGAAGACATAATGTACTTTTACTGTGTTGCCTATATTTTCCATATGCATTCCAGTTTTATAGATTTTCAAAAAGTGGCTAATTGTAGGTATCCTATCCTTGGGCATAGGATAGTGCTGTATGTAGCCCTAATGAGTTAGCGGCTACTTTTGAGTTATCTTGGCATGTGCAATACAAAGCAGCAGGTCATTGTCTACCTCCGTACTGAGGAGATGTATGGATTGTATGGCAAATAAATATGCAGAGCAAACCTGGGCAATGACAGGTACCCCAGTGCCTCCAGAGCGAAGACATCCATGCATATCAAAGCCAAGGCAGCTTTATATTTGCCTCCACTGCCATGACGCACCAGCCTGCA
Source organism: Myocastor coypus (assembly GCA_004027025.1). Taxonomy (NCBI): domain Eukaryota; kingdom Metazoa; phylum Chordata; class Mammalia; order Rodentia; family Myocastoridae; genus Myocastor; species Myocastor coypus. The sequence goes on from PVJA010008052.1 coordinate 57,814, forward strand.
TCTCTTTAAATATGGTTACAATTCTCAGGCATCGGGAAACCTGACCAGCCTCCTTCACATCAATCCTCTGATTATTCTGTCCCGTCTGTGTGCAGAGGCTAGGGTCACAGGTCTTGTTTATCCACTGGGAACAGGAACATCTTTGGGATGCTTGGGAGCCGACACCATTGGTAACCACTAGTTTCCTGTATATACATTTTTTCTAGGAGTCTTAGTGAATTTTCTGGTTGCTGAGAAAAAGCAGCCAACACTTAAAGAGGGAAAGGCTTAGTTTGTAGAGGTCTCAGCCTATAACTGGTTGACACCGAGGCAGGGTGGCAAGGCAGAGGAAAGGAGAAATCGTTGATGGCGGGCAGGTGACAGCAAAAACAAGCCACCAACAAACAAGAAAAGCCCTCTTTCTGTCCCTTATAGTGTATCCAGGCTGCTGGGGTCAGGGTAGCGTGAAACTAGACAGTGCACTGATTTAGACATACTCTCATCCCAGCATCCTTAATCCTAGCCCTGCAACATGAATCCATAATGTATTGTAGACCCAGCCACATTTGAAAAAGGCTCAGACTGTCTGAGGCTTTGGGGGTGGGGGCATCTCGGTACAAGCCAAATTCTAGGGGTTCTTTGAATGACAACTTGAGTAATACTAAATGCTTTCAAAAATATAAAATAAGAGATTTCTTGAGAACTATGAAAAATAATTACATTAGAGGACAACCTGCTTGAGTCCCCCTCCTGTCCCTCTCTTGGACAGGGGCTTTCTTTCCCTCAATAAATATATTCATCTCATATCTTCCATTTGTTCCTAAAATTCATTCTTCAATTTTAGAGAACATGAACTTGTCCCAGGAACCTGTCAGGTCCGGAGTTTGAGTTTTCCACCACGGTCATTTTCTCCCTGTATCATTTGGAGGTTCCCACCAAGATCATCGGACAGAGGTATGAATTTGCTTTTCTTTCATAAATTCTGGATTGGGACTCATTTAGGTAACACATTTTTGTGCTTCAAATGTTGTTACGTCTTGGCCTATTGCCCATAATTGGTCATATTTTGCCTCATACAGCTTTGTCTCATATAGTTTGGTTAAAATTGCTTACAATTGCTTATGCTTTGTCTTTTACATGGTTTTGTTAAAATGTTGGTCAAAATATTGTCGGTAAACCTAACTCAAAACATGGAAATGTTCATAAGTTTATAATATGTCTTTATTGGGACATTTTACAACTGTTTTGCACTTATGTATGTTGAATTTAAACTAGTTACTAAATGTACTAATATTCCTTACTTGACTTTTGATTTTTGAGCCTAGCTCAGACTTATAATATACATGCCTGTATATGAAACACGGGACACCTTTTGTCAACTAAATGACATTAGGTTAGCAGCCATTCTTTAAGACTTGGAGGACAGTTTTCACTGGGATGGACAGGCTCTGATCCCCCTCTATCTGCTAGAGGAAATGTCAGGCCTACTGTGTTTCATTTTCCTTTCATTGACCTTACTCCTAATTTTCCCACATCTTTGTACTTCCCTTCTTAGAGGGATATAAAATTAGGAGAAATATATAGGCTATTCCAACTAAGTGAAGCCCTTAGAAAATGAGTGTTTGTTAATGCCAAAGACAGGGAAGTCACTTTAAAAAAAGAACACATACCCCATTTCTGATGAGACAAAGAGGAACCATGTCCATCCAGGAGGACATGTATAAAAGCCATGCTCCAGCTTAGTGTTCTGAGAAGGTCTCCATCAGGAGGCTAAACCTGAGACACAGTGGAGAGAACTGACTTCTGGGTAACACCAGAAGGATCTACCTTCAAAAGAAGCACACTGATGGGATCAAAACACATTTAGCATGAGGGAGGATCTCAACTTTTTCTCCTAGGTCTAATTATTTAGGCGCATAAGAGCCAATTTTTGGGCTTCAAAGATTTTTCCATAAAGTGCTGGGTAATCTTGTTCAGACCTTTATGTATGCCTTATAGAACTTGGATCAACAGTGGTTATTCTGCCAGCTAGTAAAAGCTCTTAGAGCACCTGCCACTCTTTGAGGCAGAGGACGGGTTTCCCTAGCCATTCTTTGGAGAATCCCCATTAAAGATAGTGGCTGCTGGAATGTTGATCAGAGGAACAGCTGGATTCCCTTCAGGAGACTGACAATTGTGTGGGCCAATAGAAACTGAGAACACCTGAGGAATCATGGCAAGGGCTACCGTCTGGTGGATAACTAAAGGTACTTGGCAGAAACTGGCTCCTGATCACTGAAAGATCTCCACATACCTATTGTTCTTTTATCTCCCTTTACTAGTAAACTAGGGATTCTACTGAGCTTTTCAGTAGAACAACTTAATGAGTCACTCCTTCAGAAATTAGGCTGAGGCAGCTTGCAATAGTTTATATTCTACAGTGGCTAGCTGGAATGATTTACATCTGTGCCTTACATGTTGACTAAGAGTTCAAATAAAGAGATTTTTGGCAGCTATATTGTGTTTTCACCAACATGTAAAATGTGGTGCAAGGTGATACATATAAGTTTCACCTGTAAGTTTCAAGTGTCAATCTTGTTCAGTTGCTAGAAATGTTTACCTAGGTGATTGGATGGAAAACACAAGTGTCCGGGGACCGGGCTAAGTGCACGGAGCCAAGTCCCTGCAGTCAATGTTTTTATCGGTATTTAAAAGAGAACATTGCAGCCTGCAAAATGCTCACTTCCAATGGCCCTTTCTATGCAATAATTATGTTTCCTTCTGTAGACATTGCTGTCACCAGACCAATTGTAACTTACACTTACAAATACTTAATAAGAGTAAGGGAAGGGTTTGTGAGATATTTCAGGAGCTAGGGATCACACACCAGTTCAAGGATGGATAGGCTAGTGGGATCTTGTCTCTCCAACAGGAGCATCCACCTGCTCTGGAGATGGCTACTCAAGGGACACTTGGGTGGAGGAATCAATTAAAGAGAAGGTGGAGATACCCAAAAGGATAATTTCTATTGAATTCCACGTTATCTCACAGTCGAAGTCTCTTACTCACTTAGAGTGCTTCATTAGGTATGATAAGAGGTTGGATCCTTACATGCTGAAAAAGAGCTGTCTAATCCAAATGGTAGGAAGAGGAAAGTATCAACTATGACACTATTTTATAACTAGGAAGATACTAGAAAAAGTAAAATGGTAAAAAAAAGTCGTCTGTTCAGATTCTATTTTCATTAAGAAGGTTATTGTTATTTAAGTTTTGAAATGTAGGTGTGAGTGGTAGGAGAACCAGGCAGTTCAGCCTCGTCCATCATTACTGAAAGTAAGGTTTCCTCTATTTGCCTTTCTGAAGCGGGGAGGGTTTCTAAAACAACTGCAATCCAGGCTGTAATCTACAAGGCTACACCCATCCTTAGCTGAAGTTAGACAAGCTCCTCAAGGATAATATCCTTTAAAGAAGTAAATAGGCAATTTAGAACTTCCAGAGTTCATGTGCCTTCTTCCCTGTGACCTAAGACAGATAAAGTCAGGTCTTAGAAAATCTTTAGATGACCCTGATAGGTGCATCTAGACAATTGACTCAAACTTATGAATTGGATTGGAGGGATGTAATGTTAATATTAAACAAAGCTTTGATTTCTATGAAGGCAGGCAGCATTACAGGCTGCCATTAGATTTGGTGAAAAAATGTTATGGTTTATGTCTAGTTGTCACCCCAAAGCCTCATGCAATCATGGGGCGGGGATTTCTAGAGTTTGAGGCTTGTCTCATGATCCCTGGGATTATGCGTTTTAGCGCTGATGCGATTATGGGTCTGAGTACTTCTGGGATTATGGGTATAGCCTAAAGAGGATAGGCTGAGGTGGAGAGCCTGAATGTAATAGAGAGACAGACTCGTGCTGTTGCTCTCTGCTCCCCTGGTTGTTCCATTGCCTCTGTCGCCATTGTTGCTGTTCCGCTGCCATGAACTGCTGCTCTCTGCCATGTCCCACTTAGCCTTGGAGCCAGCTGAATATGGGCTGAAACCTCCAGTAACTGTGTGCTAAATAAACCTTCCCTTCCTTCATTTTTGGTGTAGGGTATTTGTCCCAGCAACAAGAGAAAAGTAACTAAGACATAAATGATCATATTGTTAACTTTAAGTAACCAAGAGATAGACAACCAGGGGAACTACCTGTTCTCATTGGAGCCCAAAATAGTCAGAATCATGCTGACCTAAAAGCCCTCCAGGCAAGACACTGGAAAAGTCATTTTCTTTCAAGTACGTCTTCTTGAAGGTCTAAAAGAACTAGAACCAGGCCTTCTAGCTATTTTAAATTTTAGTCATTTTCTAGGAGAAAGATGAACATCCCTCTGATTTCACAAAATGTTTAATAGAAAAACTGGTGAAGCATATTTCCTGGGATGCTAATTCAATAGAGGGACATAGATGACTCTTACAGATAAGTTCATTCCTCAGTTACCTCCAGGTATTAGGAAAGAGCTATAAAAGATAGCTTTTGCTCCAGACAACTCACTTGATACTTTAATAAAAATTGCTTCCTTAGTGTCCTGTAATCAGAACTGGGAGAAAACCAGACAGAGAAAGCAAAAAGATTTAAAAAATGGCTATCTTTGTTACAGCCTCAAAACAGACTTTATATATGATTCTCTGGGCTCCAAGAAGAGCTCAATGGCGATGAGGTTCATCTGTTGATGAAGGTCACCTGCTACTGCTGTCAAAAGCCAGGCCATCATAAGAGAGTCTTCTTTAAGAGGCCTAAAAGCCATACCTTGATTGCCAAGGTGAAACTGCACTCTGACGGGGAGGCCCCAGAGTTCAGACTTGGCTTCCCAGATGATCTATTAGCACTGAAGTGTACTGGACCTGTACATCTTGCTTTAGCTGTAACTGAGTACTGTAAAATATTCCAGTTGCTAACTAATCAAAATTGTGCTGAGGCTAGTTTTTACAAATGTAATATATATTGTTATTCATGCATGATATTTAAAATGTATTTCACTAGTTAAAGCAGGTTCCCAAGCGCAGATAAAATTATGTCAGTATAAAGTTCTAAAGACACTGGCTGCACAATGTCCAAAAACTTTGGGCCTATAGATAGAGCCAGGTCTTACATTTGTGACATAAAACTCAGAGCCACAGTGTTAAAAGGAAAACTCCCTTGGCAGTGCCCCTTGCTTACAATGGGGACCATATCCAAAAAACACTGAATGGGCCATTGGTTTAATCTGACTGAATGCTATGCATTTCATGATAAGTATATAAATTCACTGGTTGGTTTCTGATGTAACTCAGGTATTTCATGTTGATAGTAAATATAGGTGTGATATTTCAGATTACATTTCTTAAAACTAACATTGCCTAATGTTTTATAATATATTGTGTGTGTTCTAAGTTATAAAAAATTAGATATTTTTAAAAGAAAATGATATGATTTCAGGTATTGATATGATTCAATATTTATAGGTACTGTTCAATTAAAAGGCAAACATTGTTTCCCTATTCTCTTACTACAGATAAGTTTTGAGTTCAAAAACTTACAAGTAAAAATAACTTGTTGACATCACTGTTTTCTCACAAGGTGTAACTAGAAAAATATGGCATATTGCACTTACATTACTTAGAAGCACTGACAGTAAAAATAAGGGATTAATCTGGTTTTCATAAGTTTTTAAAATTTAGAGATAATTATAACTACAGCTAGAGGGACTAATAGCAAGCGATCAGACTCCGCAAATAAAGGGGTCTAAGATCTAGTGAGTTACAGCTGCTATTCCTTTAAAACGCTTAAACATTTACCTGTTAGCTCTAATGCTCATACTTCAATTATGCATGCTCTAATATTTTTAGAAAATTTGCTGTTTCCTAAATGATACCAAAACCCAGGTAATCATATGGGTAAAACTTATAACAAAGATGCTAGATTATATTTAGATTCTTTTCACTGGGATCCACCAGATTTTGTCTATAGAGACATAATAAGGCCTTAATTAACTATCTCATAGCACAGGTGAGCTAGGTTGTCTTGGGGTTTCCTGCCTCACTACAAGGGAAGCTGTCTTCAAGAATTGGGCAGCGCTGATTGCCCTTAAAAATGCTTCTTCTATCAGTAAACCCACTCCAGGGGAAGTTGCCCTCACATTCTTTGGGCAGGGCTGCCTACAGGAGGCCTTAAAACCAAAGAATGGTGTCTTGCTCAGTGGGCCCCAGATATCTGACACAAGCTACAAAAGTTAGAAGGCTTTGCCAAAATGAATTTGTCTCAGTTGATAAAAATTGTCCAGAAAATGTTTCATAGTAGAAAGGATATAGCATAAAAATGTAGACAGAATATAAAAATAGTTGGGCTAGAAAAGTATCAAGGTGGTCATGGGTTTTCACCTCTTGCCTTGATGGAACTCATATTAACTGTGAATATATAGAAAAACTCTGTCAGGCATTTGAGAGAAGGATATGAAGATTTGTTGGTAGTGATCCAGCCAGTGGCCCCACTTGCAAACTGGAAAGTACTCAGAGTTGTCCATAAGCCCTACAATTCATGTGTCCCCAGTAATAAAAATACTGGGTAGAGTTGGTAAGACATGAAAAGACAGTGGATTTTACACTGTACCCAATGGCCAGGGAAAATGAAAAGGGATTAAACCCCACATTTAAGAAATTTCTGCTGCTACAAGTGCAACATTCTGCGTTGTATTAATTATTGGAGATGTATGACTGATATGTTTTGAAACTGTCTCATTGCTATTTCTTATTAAAATGATAAAATAAATTAATTAATTAATATTTTCTGCTAATGGACTTATAAAAAGTTCTGACTAGTCCTTTTATAATTGCAAATTTTAAAAGGTTATTACATTCTAGATACTTTTAATGTCTTAATACCTATTCAAAATATAAGATGTCAAATCATTACTGTTTATTTGGTAGCAATCATTTTGATCATATTCATAATTATCCTTATGTGGCCCAGGCATGTTTCATAGTTTCTTTGGTTTGCCTCCTCCACGTTTAAAGCTGTCATGCCTACCCAAGATGAAAATCCCTGGTGTCTATTGAGTACCTTTAGATAGAACCTCTGGAGAGCGCCTCTGACTGCTGGCTCATAACTACAACCCCTTTCAGCTGGAAGAAGCCAGAGCAGTCAGCACCCAAGGTTTCCTTGCTCTAGTTCTGCTTACTTCTTCAGAGGAGTGAATGTTGTAAGCAGTCAACAGGCCCAGGCCCTGAAAGAGATAGTATGGAAAAAAAAAAGGTGACTTTGCAACTTTGGGAAGAGACAGGCAGACAGACAGACCCTTCCTATGGACCACACACCTCATGGCAAAAGGAGAAACAAATATAGCTTGTATGCTTCCCTAGGTTTGGGCATCAGGAACTGATATTTTTTTTTTTTTTTTTTTCTCAATTTTTTATTGTTTAAATTTAACAATGGTTATATTACATATTTTCATCATCAGATCAGTTTAGATTAACACATATAGGTATATAAGATTGATCAAATAATTAAACATTAACATTTCTAAATCCACATTACTTTCTTTTTTTCTTTTCCCCCTTCTTTTCTTTGAAAGTTGACATATTGCATATTGTCCGCCCAATCATTCTACAGAGTACAGTATGTGGGCATGACCCACCTCCCTATTGATGTTGCATAGAAAAAAGAAAGAAAAAAAAAAAGGAAAGAATATACTTCTCTTTGGACTAAGAGGAAGCAGATACACACACAGTCAAAGGTTTTGCAATTGCAGTGGGCCACCAGTGAAGCTTGTGATGTTAGAGGCTATTGAATCTAAGCCTCCTAAAGCTCATCTCACCAATCTAGCTCTGCGTTCCATGCATTGTAATTAAGGATTTTTTCTTCTTGCTGGGTGGTCAAGGGCAAGTCAAAGCAAGACCTGTATAACTAAACATTCATTTTTCTTTTTTTTTTGTATCTTTCAGGATCAAATTCTATCAGGATTAAATTTGAGAACGGAGACAGTACTTTGTAGAACTGTTGTTAGTGTCAGCCTTCGGGACGAGTCACGGCCATTGCTTGGCCATTTCGCTTTCTGTGAAAGCCTGAGAGAATGTTTTTCTCTGGGTGACTCTCCTTAGACGCACCACAGTTCATTCATCCCTTTCCTCTGAGGTCCCATAATCTCCTTGACCAGAAAATTTGGGACACCTCTGAGTTATAGGATATTACAGCACAGGTTCTCTTATATCCTGGGTCTTTATTGACCTTGAAGGGCTAGGTCCAAAATATTGGCTATCCTTATAGCCCTTCTTTTTCTCCAATTGTCGGTCTGTTAACTTACATTCTCAAC
>PVJA010008053.1:0-65990 GCA_004027025.1 Myocastor coypus
AAGGGGAGGGGGGCGGGGAAAGGGAAGGCAGGCCAAAGATCCTGACCCAGCCCGCGTGCGTGCTCAGCTCTCAGTGGTGCGGTTTGGATCTGGGCTGGAGCAGGAAGTTAGTCGCGGGAACGCAGAGGCGGGGCAGAGGGGCGCAGGGAGCTTACCCACGGCGGGCACGCAGGCTCAGCTCCCAGCAGTGTGATTTGGGTCTGGGCTGGAACAGCAAGTTTGTCGCGGGAACCCCATTTGCTTTTCTAGAATATATTAAGCTGGGAGTCAAATTTGACTTACTTAAGTCAAACTGACATATCTCAATTAACAGTAGTGAAAAAGCCCATTTTCCTCCTATTTTATTTTACAAAGTAACTTTGATTTAAACCCAGGTTTAAGGCCTAATTTTTATAACCAAGAGCTTTATTAAATAATTTTCTCATCAAAAAAGCTGTTTGTCCATATACAATACAAAACAAACAACTTACAACACACAGATTTAAGAGTATATGTGATGAGCAATTCAATAAAATGTGTTTGAAGATGCATTGTCTTTCATTTTCAGTACCCCCAATATGCTTCTCTGGTCAATATGTGTACACTTAGAAGATATTAACTGTTCTAATAATTCTTTAATGACTTCAGTCCAAATTGGATTTAGCAACCTAGTAACATGAACACATAGACAAAGTTAAAGAAAATGCATCTTACTGTTTTTGAAACCTATGCATATGCCAGATAAATTGTTCTTTCACATTAAAGTTTAGATTAAACCTTAAGTAAAATAATGGAAATGTACGTAGAACTACTAGTTCTCATATGATTTAATTATATCAAGACACGTGAATTTACCTTTAACTTAATTTATGTAGGCAAAATTAACTCATTTTTGTCTATTTTATTGTTTGTTAAAATAATATCCCTCTCCTACATACTCTTTTCTTGACCCAAATGAAATAGCAATGTAAGGTCAAAATGAGGAGAGAGAAATAACTGAGATGAATGTCTTTCCTAAAATAACCAGTAAATTTTGTCAAACTCAAACTCAAATTCAAAAAAAAAAAAAAAAAAAAAAAAAGCTGTTTGATCTACACCTTTAGGCACACCTGGAATGAGAATGGCCAGAAGAGATTTAACCCTAATTTCATAACATAGACATGTCATTGGGACATGGTTGTGCTCCAGTGGTGCATATTTTCTGGTATCTGATTAACATATGTTATAGTTTTGCTCTCTCATTTGCAGCTCTAGCCTGTATGTATCCTCTGAATTCTAGACTTTTATATCTATCTGTTAATTCAATATTAATCCCCTTGGTTTAGGTACATATTCCAAATGAGTTCTATTCAAAGGGACACAGTACAAGCGGTTGGGGATATAGCTCCATGGCACAAGTGGCTGCCTGGCAAGTGCAAGGTTGAGTTCAAACTCCAGTCCTTAAAAAAAATGATGTAGAGGAAACCCAAAGGAACACAATGTGAATCATTTTTGGCCCACAATGACCCGCGCCATGCACTTACACTATTCATAGCCCTTTACACAGGTTTCCCCATCTGGCATGTAATTGACTTCCAGTATGATCTGGAAAGCTCTATATCAGAAATAGCATCAATCAGGGTATTTGAATCACTATATGTGAGGAAGTGGCCAGTGTATTCATGTGTCTAATACTATTTGATCAAAAATGATCTTCCAGTGTGTTAAGGCACTGAAATTTCAGACCTTACTTTCGTAACTAAAATAGTTACTTTCTGATTTGTGATATAATTTCCAAACAGGATTTTTCTTTGTTCTTCCCTTATCAAGTAAAAAAAAATCATTTTATTTATGCATTTATTTATTCTCTTTAAGTGATGATAATGGCAACAAAGTATCTTAACACATGTCATAAATGAATTCTTACAGTGAGGCTCTACTCAAGGTCCTCTACGTGTCCTATGTAGCTGAATCCTTGGATGGTCCTATTATAACCTGCACTGTCCAGCAAAGAAGTTGGGGTAGAGAGAAGACAAATTGAGTGTCCCAAGAAGAGTCAGATTATATGGGCAGGGACATGAGCCATTAGTGAGCCTCTCACTTATACCTAAATCACATACTTTACAATTCCACCTGTTGGGTGAGATAAACAGAAGTCCTATTAGCTAAACTACTAGACCACTCCCTTCAATCTTTTTCCAACAAGCTGAATGAGTAGACTTTCCAAAGCTTTTTCTACCAGAAGACTGCCCATTTGTGCTTGGCCTGGGCTTCTTTCTATAATGGCTGTGGAAGGTCCATAGAGGCTGGAAGAGGGGTGTAAGACAGGATGGAAGCAAAGATTTGATAAAACAAATAATATGTTAAGCACATCACTGGATTCTGGGTCTGCAGGATCTACAGGGTCTCATTACACAGATCATAATTGTAGTGATTCTCTCTCTCTCTCTCTCTCTATCTATCTATCTATCTATCTCTCTTTTTCTGGACCAGGGATTGAACTCAGGCCCTTGCACTTACCATGCAGGTACTTACTCTACTGAGTTATCCTTCCAGCCCCATGATTCTCCTATTTCCAGCCCACTAAGCACTGGGATTACAGGTGCACACCAGGATGCCCAGTCTCAATCGTGTCTCAGAGCGCCCTGGGGGAGGGGCTGGCATGGCACATTGCCAATCGAACTCGGGCCACTTCTCTCTCAGGTGCTCTAGTCCACTGAGCTACCTGGTTGACCCAAGATAATTTTATGGAATATTCTCTCACTCTCTTTAAACTAACTTATAAATTAGAATAACTCCTATGGTCTTTACTGATATTCTGTTCCTTGCCTTGAGGTTGGAAAGGTGCTTTTCTCTTTTTCTCCTTATCTATTTGATACAGGGTCTCACTACACAGTTCAGCCTCTAGTGATCCTCCTCTCTCAACCTTCCCATCCCTGGGATTACATGCGTGCACTAAAACACCCAGTTTTGGTGGCCGGCACAGCATGCCATGGTTCAAGAGCAGGCACAGCATGAGATACTACAGATGGAATTCAAGTCTTTGTGCTGGCCAGGCAGGCATTTAGACCACTGATCTATCTCCCAAACCTTGAAGATATTTTTCTGTATTCACTTAATATAACACAACCCTAAATCAGTTCCTTTTATCGTCAATTGTTTGTAAATATACCTGTTGTGATTTTTTATGCATGGTGTGAAATAGGGATCTAATTTAATATTGTCCCCATTATTTCCAAAAGTTCCCATATTTTTCATGATGGACCAAATGAATGTGACAAATGCCAATTTTCCTGTAATCATATGAGTTTATCAGAATGTAAGTGGTTATTTGTAAACATGGACTATTTGTTTTTTAATAAGAAATATTTATTGATGTTATTTATGGCAGAAAAAAGAGTTCTTACAGTAGATGTACATGACCCAAATATTTATTATTTGTAAGCCGGATTGGGTATTGTTATTTGGACGCTTTTTACCTCTTTCTAATATTGTTGATTAGTGTTCCATACTTTATTCTATTAATCTCTAGTCACAAGTTCTTATAGGCTGACAAACCGAGTTAACTGCACTTGTTTGTGTTGTTATACCAGGACATATCATTTATCTCAGTTCCTCAGTGGGACTAAAATAGGAAATAATTCTGACTGAGTATATGACAGTTTGCTTTCCCACATTACTTTGATGGAAGGAAAGCCCAAGGCAGAAAAAAACTATGTATTAGCAAGAGTGAAATGAGATCTCCAAAACTTTAACACTCTTAGGAGGTTCTTTTCCATACATTTTGTGATGAAACAATAAGCATTTATTTCGCATCTATGAGATGAATTGAAGTTTACAAAGCTTTTTTAAAAAAATAGCAAAAATCCCTAGTGCTGTACAATAGGCAAATCCAAATTTCATTTAATTTGTTGCTCATCGTTTTGGCCTATAAACCCAAATACTTATTAACGCTGTAAATATGCCTTTTTACTGGCTGTCTGACAGCTCACATGCTTTCTATGCTGTCTCTTTAAACATTTATGAGTGTTCATGAATATGCAAATACACAATCTAATGTCTGCAAATGGTTGCAAGTACAAATGCTATGTTAATATTTCATACAGTGATGGGAGCAAATCAACAATCATAAATTTTGAACAAATATGTTGCCTCATTAATAACTAATGAGGCAGTACATAAAGCTGAAGACTTGGCATTTAATACTAAAAGTTGTGGTTAAACAGAGCCTAACAGGCAAAGCCACAGCTTCCAAAAATTTCCCTAAGGTTCCCTCTTTCCATAGTAATTCTTATTTGAAGGGAAGCAAGAGAGATGGAGTATTTCCTAATAGTTAATTTAAAAAATGAAATTCCATTATATGGTAGGAATCAAAATAATTATCTTGGTCCTGGAAGTTTCCTAAAAGTGGATCCCGATGCACAGGGGTGGGTTTGTTTAGTGTCCTCAATTTCCTGATGGCTGATGAAAGTGTAGAAGAGCAACTAAAAACAATTAAATATTTGATAGAAACAAAGAAAAGAAGATATGAAAGGAATTTGAAGGATTAATCACTCTTGTCCCTCTTGTGACTCTAGAAGTTAAAATAATTTGCCTTTAGTAACAGAAACTGCTCTGGGATTCAGAGGTTTGGGCTCATGGTTCTGGTTTTTCTATTCTTGGTCAAGTTGTTACCTTTTTAGAGCAGGGGTCCCTAATAGCCCATCATGGACTGTACCAGTTCATGGCCTGTTTGGAGTAGAGCCTCAGAATAGGAGACAAGCAGAGGGCAGGCAATCCCGAGGAAAGTTTCATCAGTATTTACAGCCACTTTCATTGCTGGTGTTAGTGCTTGAGTTCCCATGTATGTCAAGTCAGCGGAGTGACATCCTCACACAAGCTCAAACCTTACTAATCATACTGTCAGCTGTATATGCAAGGGATCCAGGTTGTGCACTCCTTTATCCTTTCTTTCTTTTTTTCTTTCTTTCCTTCCTTCCTTCCTTTTTTCTTTTTTTTATTAATTGTAATGAAAATCAGTAATTATATAGCATATTAAAATTGTAGACAAATATTGAAATGTGAAAGATATAAGATGTATACAAAGTGAATTTTAGAGAAATATTTCTGGAATTAATACATAGCATGAGGTTATTAATAGATTGCATATTGTAAGTAAATTTACAAACTTAAATGAATATAACAATAAAAATTATCTGAAATACAAGTGAAGAACGTATACATCAGTCATATAATAGTTCACTGTGTACCATAATCAAGAAACTTATATTCATATCATTAGAATTCTCAAAGTAGAAAGGGGTAGGTGATAAATATTTAAGGATTTAAAATTTTTAAATTTAGGAAACACCCACTCGGCACCCCACTCCTGTCCCTTTCTCGGACAGAAGCTTTCCTTCCCTCAATAAATATATTCTGCTCATTTTTAAAAAATTCTAAATTTAGTTGAAATTATAGCACCACATTTCCAAGAAAGATGAAACTTTTGCACAAGAAATATGAATAAAATCATACCTACTTACACAAAAACAAAATTGTCCAAATGTAATTATTAAAAAATCATTAAAGCATAATATATCTATATCTGTCTATCTATCTATCATCTATGTCTATATCTATCTATCTATCTATCTATTTATCTATCTATCAACTGTGTATCTATCCATCTATCTAAGGAACTAGAATAGGGCCTGGCAGGATAGCTCAGTGGTCTAAAGCGCCTACTTAGGAAGGCTTGGGAGGCTGCAGGGACCGCGGTTCGATCCCCGGCACCACATGCTGCGCCAGCCCTGCCCTCAGGGCAGGCTGAGCCGGCCATAGAAAGAAATAAATAAACAAACAAAAGTTCTGAAACAAGAAAAAAAATAAGGAACTAGAATAATTAATTCAGAGGACTGAAAGAAAAAAATCTTTCCTCATTGAATTTTATACTTATAAACATACCTTTGAAAACTAAAATTAAAATATTTTCTAGTTAGATCAACTCAAAATATTCTAATATTTCCATATGTAGCATATAGAAAATAATGAAGAACATAATCCAGAAGGCAAGAGAAGTTGCTTTATAGTCCTGGATAAAGGATAAAGAGCTCTCAAAATGGTAGTTATGCAGAACTATGTAAAATATAATTATATTAGATGAATCTATTTAAAAAGTCATAGAAGATTTCTGCAAAACAATATCAATTTTATGTGAGGTTATGTACATACTTTTTCATATATATGTGAGTGTGTATGTGTAAAAGACAAGGAAGGACATAAAGTCAATGGAAAATGGAAATATACTTTTTAAAGTTTCCAATACTAAAAGAATATATCATACCATGTCTTATAAGTAGATTGTAAGTCAAAGATACAGTATAAATGATAAAATTAAAATTAAACAATATGCATAAAATTAATTATTAATTAATTAAAATTTATATTAAATATTTCAAAACTATTCCAAGATTAAAATTAAATTATGAGCCCAATTAAGAGGCCAGAATGTTGTTTATTATATGTACAAATCTGTAATTAAGTGAGTGTACTCTCACAGGATTTGAATAGGTCAATATGTGTAAAAATATCTACTAAGAAAGAGTTTTCATGATAGTAAAGAATTACTAAAAATAAAGCATAACATAAAGACTAGAATTGCAAATATATGACCAGCAACTCTAACAGTTTAGGGATAAGATATCACACAAAGTTCTAGTATGTCATGGACATGGACAGTGTCCACGACACTTACTTGTGGGCAGATGTCACTTGTGGGACTGAGTTACTGCTATTTCCTTGATATCCACCCTGTAGACCTAGACAGAATTATGATCCCTAGAGTGCCTGAGCAGTCCATTTGTAAAATATGCTGATGGATATATTTTGCTGCTGTATTAAAAAGAACAATTGAAACGCTGCAATTGTATACCTTTTTCTCCTATGTTTAATTATTTGGCCTATTTAGTGAATTCTTTCCATTCTACTTCATGAAGTTGTGGTCATTTTATTCCCTCTCTAGAATATCTTTTAGTAAACTGTATAGGGTAGGTTTGATATCATGAAATTATTTAGTTGTTCTTTGCCATGGAAGTATTTCACTTCTTCATTAAACTTGAAAGAGAGTTTTGCAGGTTATATGAGTCTGGATTGGAATTTGTCTTCTTGCAAGACTTGCACTACTTTGCTCCGTGCTTTGACTTGATGATTTGTTTGGAGAAATCTACCGTTATTCTAATGGGTATTCTCCTCTATGTTTTTTGTTGTTGTTGTTGTTGTTTTTTATCAGTGTCTTCTTTAGAAGCACTTAGTACTTCTTTTGTTATAGTTATCATTTCTTTTTTCTTTACTTTAGAAATTATTTCTGATCTGATTTCCTCTATACCTTTCTGCAGTTGTTTCTTTACTTCAGCTGCTATTATCTCAGAGGTTTCAGGTGTGTGATTTCCATTTTCTTCTATACTATTGTATTCCACATTTGTTCTGGGCGGGCTTAGGGCCTGAGAATGCATTTTTCTCCTCTTCATCCTTTTGTATAGCACTGTCTTCTGATCTTTTGTGTAGAGCTTTGCTAGAGTTCTTACCTTAGCACCAGGTCCAGATCTACCAAGTCCAAACTCAACCAGGTGGATGTGGCTTGGGTCTGGCTGCTGTACTCCATTTCCTCCTGTCACAGCTCTTGGAGATGAACCTACTGTGTCACTCTGGCAAGATGTTCTACTGCTGGATCAGCTGCGTGGGTCTCGCCTCTATCATCTCTGCAGGGAGTTCTTCTCGGAGTTCTACACAAGGCCTGTCTGATGGATGACATTCCACTTACATGCCAGGCTTTGGTGCCGGCTTTTATGAGTTTCCAGCAGGTCCCAGACACAGTATCAATCACATGCTAGGTCTGGGCTTGAATGAAGATCAAGAGGGCGCCAGGCCTGATATCTGGCTCAAATGAGTTTCTGGTGGACCCCAGGCTGTCCTCCCATCTTTGCTTGCTCTCTTTTTTCTTTCTTCCTTGCTTTTCTTCTGAGACAGGGTCTGACTAGGTAGTGCAAGTTGGCTTTGAACTTGCTAATGTAGTCCAGGATGGCCTCAAACTCATAGCAGTCCTTTGGTCTCATCCTCCTGCATGCTGAGATTTTAGGTGTATGTCACCATGCCTGGCTCCTTATGAGAATTTGATCCTTAAACCATCTCCATATTAGCCCAGTTTTAGCTCCCTCTCCATCCTGGAAAAGTCTTCCACAAAACAGTCCATGATGTCAAAAAAGTTGGAGACAGATGTTTCAGTCACCAATTTCTTCGGAATCAAGTGTAACAGTCAATCAAATATTGAAGATAACATTCCTATACGTCTGGCTACTGTACCAGAGATTTAGAATAGAAGGAAATGTGAATAATATACTTGAAAGTTAAGTTTGTGTCTCTAGGTTTCAATAATTATAAATTAAATTAAGGTAATTTCCATCTCCACATTTTGCAACTCTCAGGCAGTTCTTTCCTGGACAATGCACAAGGTGTTTGGGATTTTGGAATCTTTACTGAATTTTCATAAACAGCATCAATGACCATTTTGTATATGTGTAATTGCAGGTTGTGTTATAGATTAAATAGGCTATTACTGACAGTTTAGTGTTTCTTAGAAGATTCTTTTAAAGAATAATTTCTTGATGCTAGTCAATATTTATCATTTGTTTTATCTTCCTGGTAATCACCACAGTATATCATTGTTGTTGTTGTTTGAGACAGGGTCGAATAATGTACTTCAAGGTGGTCTTGAAATCAATATATAGTATCCCAAGTTGAGTTTGAACTTACAGTGATCTCATCTCAGCTTCCTAAGTGCTATGATAATAGGTGTATACCACTACACCTGTGTCTTATCACAAGTTTTTAATAGTTTTACTACATTACCATTTTCAAAGTATTTCTATATCATTATTATTTCACTTTCAAAAGTTGTTTCAGAGGTAGATATGGTTATCCAAATTGTACAGTTCTCCAGTTCTCCAGTTCTCTCTCTCTCTCTCTCTCTCTCTCTCTCTCTCTCTCTCTCTCTCTCTTTCTCTTTCTCTCTCTCTCTTTCTCTGTGATACCAGCATCAAATTCAGGACCTTGTACTTCCTAGGAAGGCACTTGCACCATTGAGCTGTACTCTCAGGTCTAAAAATCTCTCATCTTGAAAACAGTTACCCAGCTCTAGGAGAAAATAAAGTCAAGCATGACCATTTAAAGGTATGAAAACTGGAATTTATTATCATATGCATGTTTAGAAAATATTCTAAAATGTTTAACTTTTTAAAAATAGTTCTTTAACATTGACATATATAGGCTAATTTGTATTTATCTTTTACATGAATTGCACTTTTAGTTGGTCCAATTTTCTTATTACTCAAGTCCCTATCAATGTATAAAGTATTTAGGTGTCATTAATAATTTCTCTCAGCTTCTCAGTTTCTTGCACTCAGTAGTAGTCATGTATTAAAATGGCTCATTAGTGATAATCTTTATGGCAGTAGGCTTACAGGGGATGTTGGTTATGGAGGTGGCTTCAGGAATCTACACATATGATCAATAGTAAAGAACTAAATAGAAACACATGGGCACACACATTATTGCACATGAAACTAGGAAAAGTCAAAGAAGATGTATAGATTTATCAGTATTAATTTTCTGCTTGTGATAGTCTACTGCTAGAGTTACATAAGCTGCTACCATTGAGGGAAATTCAGCATCTTTGTAAAAGTATATCTTACATCTACATATATATGCTTCCATAGATCATCCCTATATTAAGCTAAAAAATTACATAAACTATAGTTAAAGTATAACTAAACTACTTTCAAGTCCTTTGTGACTGTTAACAATGAATTGTTTACATAATTTCTGATGGTACTTTGGGCCCAGAGGGGCATGAAATGTTTTAATGTATTTTGCATTTGCGTTGCAAACCATTATATTGGTGTGAGTTGGCTGGGTGTAGTGGAGAGGCTTAGGTACTTACATACTGACTGAATCTTTCCAGGCTGGCAATGAGATATTGGAGCAATTACTTTCTGCTTTGAGCCCACTTCCTTATTTACAAGATACTCTGGTAGGAGTAACACAGAACCAGCTTCTGGCACTCAGAAAACCACTACATCCTATCTATACCACTTTTTCTAAGTTAAATTCACTTATCTATTTCTTTTATATTCCTTCATATTTGATTAACGCTTTGAAAAATAAATGTACTTATGAAAAAGTGTAAGATATAGAAGAGGGCAAATTCCACCTTCAACAGTTACTCCCTCCCTATCTAGTTGCAATAGCTATCAATAATCAGTTTTGCTTATAGGTCTATATTCCACTCTCCCCTCAATCCCCAATTGCCAGCTGCTTTGAAGCAAATGAACAATGCCATGGCATCTCTTCTGTAAATATTTTAGATTGTATTTATGAAAGAAATACATTAATGGACATATCATCACAATACCATTAACCTATCTAAAGAATTAACAACTCCTTAACATCATCAAATAGTGTTGAAATTTTCCCTGTTATATTTTTTTGAATAGATTGTTCAGACCACCCCAACAAGAGCATAACAGATACTGTGTTCTGATGCCTGCTTTTTTTTTTTTTTCTGCTAACCCATCATTGCTGCTCAAATTTTTCTCAATGTAGCACAGTGAATCATCCTTGCCACTGGTCAGAATGGCCAGATGAGGAATCGAGACCAGTGTGATCTCGGGCTAGAATGCCTGGTAAATCCAGTTAAGGCAGTGCTTCTTAGTGCACTGTTCAGTCATTATTGAAAAATCTCATAAAAAGAGGATGGTTCTCTCCAATGACTATTCAGAAATAGTTGTGTTTTTGAATCAGGCTTCTATGAAAGTCATTAAAACCGGGAACTTGGGAGTCAAGGTGAACTGAGTTGGAGTCAAACCTTTCATGATTTAACAACTATGTGACTTAAAATGTAGCCGGATCCTGAGCTGTGAGAACTTTGGCTGTGAAGTGGTGATGAAAAAATACCTACCTTGAAGGACTCTGGTGAATGTGAAAAGAGCTAATTTAACTGTTAATCACTACAAGCAGCTAACAGTGAAAATTGGGCAATAACTAGCAGGAGGTTAGGATTAAGTTCTACTTATTATTTTTTATTATTATATGACTTTTAATATTACTATAAAGTCACTTTTCCAAGCCAATAATATTGAATAATATAGAAATTTAGAGCTGGGGATGTAGCCCAATGGTATGGTGCTATCTAGCATGCATGAGGCCTGGGGATAAACCCGAGAAGGACAAACACACAAATGAAACAATAAAATAAAATCCATTTCTCTACGAACTGGTAGGCATCTCAACCATTCTGAACATACCCAACATCTTTATTTTTTTTTTTAGATATCTTTGTGTGTGTGTGTTGGGGGGTGGTGATTGAATTCAGGATGTATGCTTGCCAGGCAGGCACTTTGAAAAAGAAATACCTTGACTTGCCAGGAAAATAAATTTCCTAAAGTAAAAAGTGGAATGAACCTTAGCTGGAGAACTGGATATGAGAAATAAAACAATTTATCAAAGAACTCTGGCAG
Source organism: Myocastor coypus (assembly GCA_004027025.1). Lineage (NCBI taxonomy): Eukaryota > Metazoa > Chordata > Mammalia > Rodentia > Myocastoridae > Myocastor > Myocastor coypus. The sequence continues at coordinate 11,508 of PVJA010008053.1, forward strand.
TCAGAGAGACCACAACATTCCATGCAAAGGGGAAGAGCGGGCTGAGGCCACTTAGAGTGTGAATAAATGCAGCCGTAACAGCTGTAAAGGTATCCCCGTACTTTCCTAGGTAGAGCAGAATGGAGTCGTACTCTGTGCACTGGACAAGCAAAGTGATGAAGCAAAGGAAACAAGAAAGCCAGGAAAGGACAGGGTACCCTTGTAGGGTCAAGAACACAGCTCCACTGAAAATGGGACCTGGGCAACTGGGTCTCACTAGGTCTCTAGAGAACAGCACAGAGAGCGATCAAGTTAGGCAAAGCTGGTGCCAAACCTTCTCTTGGATCTGAAATTGCCCAGGAATCTTGAAAACAGATTGTGTTTGGCAGGCTGCGTGCCTAAGCCAAGAGCTGTCTGAACCATCCAGCTCAAGCAGCCAGCCAATCTGCCCAGAGTTGGATTTTTTTTTTTCTTTTCCCTTTTTCCTTTCTCTTTAATGATATTGTTTGAGACTCAGGAGTGACATAAGGGCTGGTGGGTGGCAAAAGAGATGGCAGGTGGGAGAGCTTTGGGATTTTCATATCCAAGTCAGGAAAGGGACAAATGGTGGCCACCAAAGGTAGTGAGTAAGTAGAGGACAATGACGTTTTAATAAGGGAAGAGAGTGACCATTTTCCTGGAGCTTGTGATAGGATAATATGCTTAGAATTAGTGGGAACCTTGATGAGACCACAGGGCCAAAGAGCCCTGGTCCTTGTTGTCTTTGTCCTTCAACTTCACTAATTCATTTTGAAACTGAAGAGCTATGACTATACCACTACTCTTCCTCCCAAAAGTTTCCTCAGCCTTCCACTGTGTCTGAAGCTTATGGTCTGCGTGTTACTTCTTTCAGGCAGGAGAGAGCTGCAAACAAGAATAGGGAATCATAACCAAAAGAGCATCTCTTTTCTCTTTGACCCTTCTGCTTCCCAACTTCCCTACGCCCGGACCATGTGGCTCCACCTCATCAGTGCTGGTGTATCGTCTGAGTTGCTCTCTGCTCCCTGCACTGTGACATGTCAGCTTGCTTTTGCCCTTGGTGTCTGAGAAAGTTTTCTTGTTGCCAGACTGAACCTGTGTGTGTTACACAAGAGGTATTTTTCCCCTTTAGAAACAAAACAAACTGGAAAACCATGACACAAAATAATTAGAATAGAAAGTATGAAAATTGTCCTTAAGTTAGCAGCCAGGCATCAGAGAAGAAGGCATTTCCTAAGGGAAAGTGACCTGGAGGTCATTACTGCTGTTTCACAACCAGATGGTGTCTGTTGGGGCCAAGAAGCCCCAATTTACTATGCTGGAACTGAACTTACCATGAGGTATATTAGTGACCTAATTTTTTTTTTTTTTTAAGTCGATGCAACTTCTTGAATCTTTGTTATGGCTAGGGTAGGAGGCAGCTACAATAGAAGAATCCAGAATCCTAAGTGAAGAGCATGCAAGCAAGATTCCATCCCCAACCAGTGAGCCTCAGTGTCCCATGTTCTGGCCAGTAGTACCCTCCTCCCTCTCACTGCTAAGACCGTTCTTTAGTCCTCTCCTCTCTTGAGTTTCCATGCTGCTTCTCTGATCACCCTGAACATAATAAAAGATCCATCTCTAGCAGTGTGTGCATGTGTGTGCGTGTGTGTGTGTGTGTGTGTGTGTGTGTGTGTGTGTGTGTGTGGCACTCGGGATTAAACCTGGGACGTTGTGCTTGCTGAGTTATCTCCCCAGTGCTAGAGCAGTCTTCAAAATGGAATGCGTACTGAACAGAGCTGGAGATCTGTCTCCTTGACTTTCTGGTTTCTTTTCCTGAATGGAAATATTTATACCCCTTGAACTTGTTGCCACATTTGTAAAATAGGACTAATAATGACTCCTCAATGGGTATTTAGAAATGCTACATTGCAACACGGTAAATTATTAATGAATTATAGCCACTATTGTTTACAGCAGTGGTAACAGTCAGCGAAACCATTTAGGACCTAATGTACACTCAAGAGTGATACTCTGAATAGATACAATAATAAAAGTCAGGGCATCAGCAGTACCTCGTCTCCTCAGTTGTTCATTCTGGCTGTGCCCTCATGGATTTCTCTAGCTGAAACACAGAGACTAAGGGTGAGCCCCTGAGTGAGAAAGTCTGAAGGTATCTAAGAGCAGGGGAAGTGCTCGTAAGCGTCAAGCACTGCTCATCCACCATGCAAAGGAAGAGTACCGAGGTGCTTTAATTGCCAGCATAGAAATGAAAATAGATTAAACATCAATTCTGCATATAATGTCCTGTCCTGGTGCTCTTATCAGGTCACCTGGACGTGACATTCCCAAATGGATAACTGAATGCTGAGAGTACATCTGATGCTTCTTCTCCACATAATAGAATCTGTTTTCAGAGGTGCTCGAGAAACATTTTCTGTGTGATTGTCAAATGCAAGATATTGTTATTCATTATTACTATGTATCACTTAGGTTTTGATTATGTTTAGAAAGAGATTTCTTGTGATTGAACATACAGGACAATGGATGCCTGAGATCCATGCTAGGTCATGGGAACAATGCAAGGTTCCACTAATGAAACGTGCTGAGCCAAACTGTGGATCTGTTTGCAAAACATCAGAGCTTTGGGACAACTAAAGCAGAAAGAGAAGTCTGTTACACAGATTCAGTGGTTTAACAAAAAACAAAAAAACTATACAAGGTGATCCCATGTAAGAAACAATGATTTTTCTGATAACTGTGTGAGAGACAATGCTATTGTGGGCGCTGTCTTCAAGAGCTCACATTTCTCTCCCTTCTCATCTTTGCTCCACCTATCCACACGCCCTGTGTCTCAGTTACTCTTACCTGACGCCCAAAGTGAAGGAGGGCAAGGCTTATGAAGCTCACAGTTAATGGAGGTTCCAGTCCCTACTCAGCTGGCTCCAAGGCATAGAGGCACATCGTACAGAGCATCCTTTCTTGGTGGCAGCAAAGAGCAGAGAGCAAAGGGAGTGGCAGCAATGATGGCAACAGAGGGCAAATCTCCCTCGATTTGCATCCGGGCTATCCAGCACAGACTGGGTGTAATACACACATCATCCCAGCAGCACTCACACCCACAATTCCAGTGGATCATGAATTAATCACAAACTCTAGGAGTCCACACTATGATTTACATGAGGCTTTGCGGGAGCAAGTGGACACAAATCCTAACACCCTGCATCCTAACTACAGCAGGAGTTGTGTGGTTATCCCCATGCTACACCTCCCAGTCCTCCCTCTCTCTTTCTCCCTCCCTCTGTCTCTCTTTTTAAATACATTTAGTATAAGGCCTACAGGATCTCATTGTACAGTTTTGACTCATAGTGATACTCCTGTTTTCAGTCTCCCAAGTGCTGGGATTATAGGCACATGCCACCAGGCCCAGTCTCCATCACCATCTCATTGTGTCTGGTGGGGCTTAGCTGGCACTGCCCACTGGGATAGAACCCTGGTCCCTTTATCTGCCTAAGCAGGCATGTTAGTCCTTTAAGCTATGTAGCCAGACCTCAACCTTTTCTTTGGCAGCTGTCCCCAACTGACTGGCTCTGTGGCAAGTGCTGTTTCACGAGAAACTACAGAACCTCCACCCATGAGAGTGGCATTCGCTTCTGGGCATTTAACCTTCTATTTTCTGTTCATAGCTTCAACCCTTTCTGATCTGATCTTGTTTCTGTTTCATGTAGGGCACCTGGATTCCTTGTCTGTGACTTTTAGATGGAAAAAATCATGTCTACAGTTTACTTTTGATTTTGCTTCTTCCCAAAGAGAAGACAGGCTTTTGGATCTCCCTTCTTTGTAATACATGCTACAGTTCTAGGTAAACTTCATTCTACCCTGTAGTGAATTTTTAAAAAATTACTCAGAAGGCAGAGCCCACTTAGAAACTTCAGAGCTCCGATGCTCTGTGTTCTTTTGTTCAAGCAGATGGCCTTTCCTGCCAGGGTACTGGGCTAAAGGTTTGAGGCATGGCATGCATTTGGCTCTCTCCCCGCTCTACCAGGACTGTGTGTACTGCAGCAACATTGCTCCCCTAGATGAAGTTCCTCAAGCGATTCTCAGCAGAGGCTCACAAAGCCTTCACTACTTCCTCCAAGTGAAATCTGAGTCTCTTTGCTTGTGACTTAGTTAATGTTCTGTTAGATACACAATTTCATATGGTAAACCTTTGCTTGCTGGATTCCCAGAATTATATAACTTTAGCTGTCTGTATATTTCTAAAGTCTTTAAATGGTCTTTTCCGCACTCTAGAAGTTTTATGTTTTATAAGTTGATGAATAGATGTGTAGGAAGAAGTTTCCATGAGTCTTCGCCATTATCCTTAGTACTTTTTTTCCCCCTGATAATGGGCAATGTAGTAACAGGTGTGCCTAAAATCTCTTTCTGTGTATTGAAAAGTGAGATAGGAAGACTCTAGACAAGGTTGTTTGGGAGGGTAGAAGGTAAAGTCAGGTCTAGACAGGATATCCAGCTGATTGTTGGCTCAAAACTTAACTAGCTTGTTAATTAGAAATAAGCCATTGTCTAAGATTAGGGTATAACACTTTGAGCCTCAAAAGAGTGTGAGTTAAATTGCATTCCTTTCCTATGACTCACTCTGCGTCTCTAATTCTCTCTGAACCCATGGCACCAAGCTTTGATGAGAAGAGAGCCCAGGTCTGCCACTGTCGTGCGCTTCAGTAATACCGATGCACCATGAGACCCTAGTGTGGGGGGGAACTGAACAAAGGAAGCAGACGCACACACTCAAGTATCGCGTGGTTTCCCTAATAGGAGAAACCCAAAATAAAACAAAGAGCAAGATAAAGTTAAATCATAGGAAAAACGGAGATAGATATTTTGTAAAAGGGAAGGGGACTAAGAGGTGGAGGAAAAAGAGAGGAAAAGATAATTTTTCTAGGCTTTATCAATTAGGAAAATGGAAAAAATTGGGTTTCCAAAAGTGGAGGAAAAAATATTTAAATGTTCATGTTGAGGTTCATCTACTACAATAAGGAAAGAAAGTAACTTTGAAAGGAGTTCAGTAAAAGGAAACATTTTAGGGGACTTCAAAATGATTATTTAAAGACATTTAGAAGGAAGTCTTGTATATATGTATTTCAAAAATATATGTGGTAAAAAGTGCCCCTGAGCACTTGATAAATCAGAAATGAGTGAAATATGACCTGTGTGCTTTTTGTGCTTTCAAAATGTGTAGATTTCAAATGATGTTGGAGGAGCGTCACCTTGGCTGAGTGGTAAGCGGCAGAGACAGAGGCTCTCTGAGAATTGACATTTAGATACTGAAACATAGAAATTCAAGGAAGACAAGGAGGAAAGTGGGTCCCCGGGACCCAGGAAGAATTGAAAATGTGAACTGAGGGCCATGGAGGGCCTGCAGAGAGAAACTTCCATGAAGAAGAAGGACATAGATGGTGGTGCCTTCTCCCTGAGTTGAGACTCACTGCACCAGAGTAGTGGTTCAACCTGTGGACACATGGTGACTGTCGGAAAGACACAGCAGTAGCGCACACATGGATGGAGAGACACAGCACTGGCAGGGAGCAATGGATGTGAAGGGCTGACCCAGCTAGCAGTGAGTGCTGAGGGGTCAGTCATCCTGAGCAAGAGAACAAATGGCCAGGAGCCATCTTGGTGAGGGGTCACCAGAGCTCAGAACCTGCAGCAGCTGTGGGCTCCACAGAGCGGCTCCCAGCTGGGCTCAGGCCCATGGAAGTTGTGACAGTAGCTACAGACCAAGTGAGTCTGGTCTCATCCAGAACATTCAGACTTGCTGAAATTGTCAGCTAGCCCCCAAAAGTCTACTGCTGGCTTCCTCACGTAAATCAACACAGGTCTGGATTCTGTCCCCAGACACTGTCTACCAGGGACTGCAGACATACCTCAAAGTGGATTTTTTGTTCTTTCCTTCTCTGTCTTGCTTATTTGTTGTGGTGGCGGTGGTTGTGGTTTTGTTTTTGTGTGTCATTTTTTGTTTGATTTATTTCTCTTTCTTCATTCTTTGATCTGATTTTTATATAAGTGTAAATGTGGTTTCTAATCTTTTTGTGGTTCTTTTTCTATTCTGTTCATTTTATCTCCTCCCTCTCTTTTTCACACGTCTTCTGTACCAGTTTCACGAAGTTAGATAATACTATTTTGTCCTCCGGCTTCTAATCTATTCTTCCTCTTCCACTTCTATATTTCCCTAACCCACTTAAAATTTAACCCTTGAGGGAAAATTGACATATTAGGAACTTACATGCTTATACAATTTTCTGATGTGTTTCATAATTTGCTATATAATCACTGTTATGATTTGTGTTTAGGTGTCCCCCCAAAGCCTCATGGAGTGGCTTCTGGAATTTGTAATTGGTTATTGTAGAAATGGGTGCTGCGCCTCCCTTGGGGAAGGTGATTTGCATTTCAATATAAAGAAGGAAGTTAGCTGCTGCTAGCTCTCTCCCTTAGCTCTTGCTCTTAGCTGCTGCCATGAAAGGTTGCCCTCTGCCATGTGCCTCTCTGCTTTGCAGCCAGCTGAATATGGACTGCAACCTCCAGTAATTGTGAGCTAAATAAACCTTTGTTTTCCTCATTTTGAGTGTAGGGTTTTTGTCCCAGCAACAAGAGAAGAGTAACTAAGACAATCAAATTTTGTTCATATACTTAAAGGTGGCAAATTAATGTTCACCTCAGTTTGTCATTTTTTAGGCTGTGGCTGATTTTACTATTATTGCTGATATTACCACCTTATCCAGAAGTGAGATATTTGCTTTAAACAGTTATTCTTCCTGATGTTCTAAAACTGAAACTGTCTAAGGATCAGGAAATACTGTGGCCCAGAGCCAAAGAAAAAGGGGTTGGACCTAATAGCAAACAACTTCTCATGCTCAACAAATTGAAGAAGTAGCAAAAAGAAACAGTTTCTCAGATAACTGCAGAGATAGTCTACACAATGAAAATCATACTTAATGACTGTGAAGCAGATACAAACAAAAAATAGAGCTTAACAAAATTATGGGAACAGTAAATGCTCAGCATAGACAATAAAGGGAATCCCTAAAGCAAATTCCAACAGATATACAGGAGGACAAAAATTCCACTGAAAATATCCACAGAAGAATAGGCCAATGCAAGAACAGGATCTCAGATACAGAAGACAGGCTTGTATTTAGTGATTATGAAAAAAAAATTCTTAAAAGTAGCAAGGGATCAAGATAAATCAATACAATCATATAAAAAAAAAAAAAAAAACTGTTCACAGATGTCATGGCAGAAAACTTTCCTGGAAGGGAAGAAAATTTGACATACAATAAGTGATGCATATAGAACTCTAATTGGCCATAATCACAAAAATCTACAGCCAGGCATATCATAGTCAAAATACAAGAAATTTAACATAAAAATGTAACCTTAAAACTGTTTGGAAAAAGAAACAAATCACCTATAAAAGAAAGCCCATCAGAATCACAGCTGATTGCTCAGCACATGCCCTCAAGTCAAGGACAGCTTACAGAGAAATATTTCAAATTTCATAGAAAAAGAACCTCAGATCCAGGCTGATGTATCCCCTAAAACTATCTTTCAAAACTGAGGCCGAAATAAAATATTACCATGACAAATAACATCTGAGGAAATTTATGACTATAACACCAGCACTTGAAAATGTTAAAGGACATTCTAGAAAAGTATAACAAAGATTACAACTCCACAAACTTTAAGAGAAGGAATTTACCAGGTAAATCAAACAATTAAGCAGGAAATAAAAAACGGTGAGCTCTCAACTGGTAAATAACATGACAAGGATAAGTCAATACATGTTATAACTACCAGTATTAATGGCTTCAATTCACCAAGCAAAATACATAGTCTGGCAGAATGGATCAAGATGCAAGATTCAACAATATGCTTCATATAAGAAACACATTTAATTAAAATAGAAATTCATAGACTAAAAGTCAAAGGATGAAAAACAATGCTCCATGCAATAGAAATCCAGAAAAAATCAGGGACAGTTAGTATATTTACAGACAATGTAAACTTCATACTAATGATCAAAAGAGATAAAGACCACTACATGCTTGTTAGGGAAAATTTTCAAGAGGAAAAGATAATAATCATAAATGTGTATGCACCAAATATGAGTGCACCCAGTTATATACATGAAAAGTCAAATAAGCAACGGCACAAGTGTAATGAAAGACCTTAATATCCTATTGTTATAACTAGATCAACTAGATTAAAAAATCAGCAGAAGAGTATCAGAACTGAACCAAGCATCTGAACAAAAGTCTTAGTAGATGTTTTCAGAGTTTTCCATTTAACATCACCAGAATACACATTCTCAGCTGCACATCGAAGATTTTCTAAAAATAACCATATCCTATTCTTTAAAATAGACCAAAATAGCTCACTGAACATGCTAAAATGCAAACAAATTAAAATTGTCCAACGTATATTATCTGACCATAGTGCAATGAAATAGGAAATTAATTTCAAAAGAAGAATGAAAAAATATATGTATATAAAAGATAGTTCTGATCCAACATGTAAAATGTGAAACCTTTTCAAAAAGAAATAGAATCTGGGATGGGGAAAGGAGAAAATAAGTAAGGAAAAAATAAAAGTAAATCTCTCTCTCTCTCTCCTTGAAAAAATATATAAATAGATTGCTATACTAATAATTTCTGCTAATTCATTGAAAAAATGTGCTTATACAATTTGGTCAATTATTCATATCTGTATCTTGTTATGTGAGAAACTACTTTGAAGATAGCAATAAGCAATGTACTAACCACTGTTATTCTCCTACTACCTTGTTTTGAAAATTTGTATCACTATTTGTGTTGTTTTTTTCTCTTTAAAATAAAAAGATATAAGGGTGGGAGATAGCTCAATATAGTAAGTGCCTGCCTGGCAAGCACAAGGGCCTGAGTTCAATCCCCAGTTCCACAAAAGAAAAAAAAAAAAGATATAAAAATCTCAGATAAACCACTAGTAATTGAAGTTGTAATTAAAAACATATCAACAAAGAAAAACCTAGGCCCTGATGGATTAACTGCTGAATTGTATAAACAATTTAGAGAACACCTAATATCACTATTTCTAAAAATCTTTAATGAAATTTAAAGGGAAGAAGTAGTCCCCAATTTCATTCCTGGAAGTATTATCCGGACATTAAAACCATAGAAGGACCCAACTAAAAAGAGAAATGAAAGCCAATCTCCCAAATAAAGATAGACAGAAAAATTATCAATAAGATACTGAAAAGCATAATACAGCAAATCATCAAGAAGATTATATGCTATGACCAAGTGGGATTATCCCAGGGATTCAGGGGTGGTGTAATGTATTGAAATCAATAAATGTAATATGAATAGAACCAACAACAAAACCATGTGATCATTTCAAAAGATGCAGAAAAACTTTTGGCTAAGTCCAGCACTTAAAAATCCTTACAAAAAGTTGAAATAGGTGGAATTTATCTAAGTCTTATAAAAGTCATCTCTGATAAACTAATAACTAACATCATATTAACTGGGAAAAAACTAAAAGATTTTACTATAAATTCAGGAACACAGGATGTCCACTGAATCCACTCTTACTACACATAGCTGGAAACTTTAACCAGACTCACTAGAGAAGAGAAAGAAATAAAAGGAATAGAGGGTGGGGAGATAATTCTCAGTAGAATCAGTAGCACCTGCCTGCCAAGTTCAGGGTCCTGAGTTCAATTCCAGGTACCACAAAAGAAAAAAAAAAGTTAGGTAATAGAAATAAAAAGAATAACAACAGTAACAGAAGTTAAATTGTCATTATCTGTGGATGACATAATGGTCTATGTAGAAGACCCTAAAACTTCCACTAAAAATTCCTAGATTTAATAAAGAAATTCAGTATCTTAGCTGGATCCAAAGTCAACATCAAGGCAAAAATCCATAGCCTTACTGTACAAGAATAACAAACTCCCTGAGAGAAAAAATTAAGGAAATAACACTTTTCACAATAGCATCCAAAAAAATGAAATGACTAGGAATCAGTTTAAAGAAGAAGAAACCTCTATATTGAAAATAACAGCTCTCTGAAAAAGGAGATTGAATCATATATTAGAAAACGGAAAGATACCTCTTGCTCTTAGGACAATAATTATAAAGGAAATGGTCAAACTTCCAAAACTATTACGTAGATTCAATACAATTCTGATGAAAATTCCCATAACATATCTCATGGAATTAGAGAAAATAATCCTAAAATTAATTTAGAACCAGAAGAGGCCTAGAATGGCAAAGGCAATTTTGGGCAACAAATGTAAGGCAGAGGGCATCACAATTCCTGACTTGAAATTATGGTATAAAGCCACTGTGATAAAAACAAAGTGATACTGGCAAAAAACAGACACAAAGATCAATGAAATAGGTTAGAAAATGAAGAAACAATTCCAGACATACTCAGCTACCTTATCTTTGACAAAAGGGCCAAACATGTTCACTGCAAGAAAGAGAGCTTCTTTTATTAAGTGGTGCTGGAAGGGCCAGCAAGATAGCTCAGCAGACTAAGTGTCTGCTTAGGCAAGTGCAGGGACTAGGGTTTGATCCCTGGAACCACATGCCACATCAGACTCACCCAAGGGTGTGCTGAGCTGGCCACCTAGTCTCGAGGTGGTGCATGCCTTTAATCCCATTGCTGGGGAGGCTGAAAATGGGAGGGTCACTACAAGTCTGATCTGTGTAGTGAGATCTTGTACAAATAAGAATAATAATAAGAATAATAGGAACAACAACAACAACAACAACAACAATAATAATAATAATAATAATAATAATAATAATAATAATAAATTAAAGAATAAATAGTGCTGGAAAAACTGGCTTTGCACATGCTGAAAATTAAAATTAAAGTTGGGCCTCTATCTTTCCCTGTGCACTAAAAACTAAATTCAAAATGGATCAAGGTTCGAAATATTAAAACACAAACATTAAATGTGCTGGAAGATAGAATAGACAAAACTCTTACAAATATTGATGTAGGCAAAAAGGCTAAAAATAAAACTGCAACAAAACCATCACAAAGACTCTGTAACGCTTACCTCATCTAGTTAGAAGGCTTTTGCACAGCAAGAGAAACTACCAAGAGTGAAGACACAACCCACAGCGTGGGAAAAAATGTTTGCCGGCTGTTCCTCAGACAAAGGATTACTACCAAGGACTTAGAATAAACTAACATAAAAATCAGACCTTCCAGATTTAAAGACTCAGTCCAGAAATGGGCACCTGAGATGAGTGCACACTTCTCAGCTGATCAAATACAAATAACAAATAAATATATAAAAATATTCAACATCACTGATCATTCAAGAGATATAAATTAAAGCAACACTGATATTTCATCTCACTCTGGAAATGGCTCGTTTTTGTTTTTGTTTTTTTTTTTTTCAGAACCAGGGATTGAACTCAAGCCCTTACACTTCCCAGGCAAGCGCTTATTCTACTGAGCTATCTCTCCTGACCCCAGAAGTGGCTATTTTTAACAAGTCAACCAATAACAAATGCTGTGGGAAAAACGAAGCCTTTCTCCCCTGTTGGTGGAAGTACAGACTGGTACAGTCAGAGTGCAGATTCCTCCAAAAACTAAGATTGAAAGTCCCATTTGATGTAGGCATCCCCTTCTGAATATTTTCCCAGAAGAATGAAAAACTTCATACCACAATGATATATTTGCACACATATTTATAGCAGTACAATTTGTAATAGCTAAGCATTGGAAACAACCCAAATGCTCATCAATTGAAAACTGAAAGAAATGATATGGTCCTCTTTTGAGGAGGCTGTCCTGAGCAGGGGAGCCACGTGCTCTGTGTATATGTGTATGTGGGTTCTACCCTCCTCTTCCCCCTGTCTTTGCTTCTTGAGTTGGAGTGCTCTGCACTTACTTTGCTACATTTCTATATAGTTAAATTAGTTTTACTTGAATGATTCATGTTTAGGGGAAAAAGAAAAACAAAAAAAAAAAGTTTCACCTCCTCCTGGAAATATAAACAATAAACAAAGTAGCAGGTTAAAAAAAAAAAAAAAAGATGTGGTCTTTTTATACAATAGAGTATTAGTTAGCCATAAAGGAGGATACACTTGAGAGTTTTGTAGGTAAATGAATGCTGCTTGAGACTACACTCATATGTGAAACAGACCAGGCTCACATGTGTGAACATCATACTGTCTCCCCAGTGTGAGAAGCTGAAAGAGTAAATAAGATCCAAAACGTACAGTAGGTATTGTAAAATGGGAAGAAACTTTTCAAAAGGAAAAATATACTGGGATTAGAGGAGGAGGAAAGGAAGAGAAGAAAAAAGAAATATGTATTTATGGTAGTTAAGATATTTCTACTGCTTTCTTTTAGTTCATTGAAAAGAAAGATTTCTGTGAATACGGTTTGTACAGTTAAATGCATATGTCTTATATTTTGAGTCACTAACTCAGATATAACAACACACAGTATATTAGCCATTGTTATTCTCCTATTATCTCACTTTGAAATTTTTTAAAGAGTAGTATTTGTGAGTATAGTCTCTAGGCATGCCCATTTATCTATAAAGGCCTCATTCCTGTCTTTCTTTGGAGCTGAGTAATACTCCATTGTATAAAAAAACATCCTTTAAAAAATCCATTCTTGTAAGTGAAATAAATCTGGCCCACATGAATAAACATGACGTTGTCTCCAGGCTGGTGCTGGAAGCCAGATAGGATGGCAGGTGGTGGAAGGGTGCAAGAAGAAAATATAAGAATCTGAAAGAATAAATAATATCTGAAAAACACAATAGATACTGTGAAAGGGAAAGAAATGGCTCTAAAGGGAAGAACAACTTGAATAAGGGAAAAGAGAAAAAAAAAGAAGGGAAAGATAGATATTTATACGCAAGATATCAAGGTATCTAAGATAACTGTACTACTATTTTTCATGTGTGCCATTGGGGATTGAATGCAGGACCTTGCCTATGCAAGGCAAGGGCACTGCCATGGAACCACATCTTCAGCTCTGTGTTACTAATTTCTATTGGCTTTGTGAAAGAATGATGCTTAATTTTTTCTTTTTACCAATTTTACATTCTTATATCTAGTAATCTGAACAACTATTTTGAAGATCACAATATGCAAGATAACTGTTGTTGATTTATTTTCATCTCATTTTGAAATTCTGTATTTTTAAAATGTTCTTTCTATTTTCTACTCTCTTTAAAATAAAAAATAATTTAATTTAATAAAATAAAGCAATGTTGGTTTTAAACCAGACAGTTGTTCTAAGCAGTTCCTGATGCAGTACCTCTATGGCAAAAACAATTATGTGAGAACTCATGCACCTAATATTAACAGAAATAAGCCTTTAGGATAAAATTTTATAGAGCTAGAGTATATAATCATTGCCTTATCCCAGTGTGGTTTAGGAGGAGCCAAGACACTGCATCTATCTCAAAGTATTTCCCTTATTGAACTGAAATTAACACCCTTGAGGTCCACTCCTTTAAATAGAAATATATTTAGCAAGCTCTTGTTAGAATGCACATCATCTGCTTTGGAGGGAAATACAATACAAAATCATCTATTACTGCATTAATAAAATCTATTAAAATATTAAATAGGCTGGAATGCTAGGAACAGAATCCAGAAGGGCTAGTAATGCCTCATTCCATTTTACAAAGGAAAGATATATTTAAAGTTACAGACTTTGGGGAATTATTCAGAGAGGAGAAAGTCTGGATCCAGCATCTTAGATAAGATCTCATTAGGGAGCAGAGCATCTGTGAAGAGCCTAGTAGAGAGGAATGAGGTGATGAATAAAATTTTTGTGTTTGTCCCTGTTAGATCTCTGGAGCCTTATTCAAGCCTTAATTAGTATAAATCAAGACTTAGAATATCTTGATATATCTTGGTTCTCATCTAAGTGTACATTGCTACTGATGTGTAACAAAGATGTTGAAGCACACCCAGTGCTTGGATATTTGCCTTGTGACTAGGAATTTGACCCATGTCCAGTATCTGGCATTTAGGTAAATGGTACCTGTCCCTTTTCTCAAACACAGTCACAGCAAAAGGAATAATGAAAGACCAAGAGCTAAATGATGCCATTTTCTTGTGACCACCGTACCAACTGGCCTCTTTGAACCTGAAGGAGAAAGGCTTAATAATTGGATGCCAAGATGTGCTTTCACTGGGAACCTAAAATTCAAATAAGAAATGATGATGAGAGGTCATACATGATCTTTCCCCTTTATGGCAGATTCAGGCTGTGTGCATAGCTCCAGGGGACCCTTCTTCAGGAAGCTGAGACAATGAATTTTCCCCCAGTTTTGCCTTCAATAGCTTTGCTAATTTTCCTCCCCTCGTGGAAAAAAAAAAGAGAGCAACATCTCATATGTGGTCCTGAGTGCTGGATATTTGGGGAAGGGTAGTGCGGACTTCCAAAGACAAATTTGGCAGGCAGCCACCTTGAGAAAAATGAGAATGTGTACTCATGGTTGGTTACACAGCCTGGAAAATCTCAGTGTAAAAATGTCCTGGCTCAAAATTTTATGGATTCCTTAGTTCACTTCACCCCAATTCCCACTTTCAATAGTGGTGGATGAGAGAAATGGCAGCAATTCAGCACTTGTGACAAACTCTTAATATAAGTGTTTAAGCAAGAATCCAGTTGCTGTAGCCTGAGCTTTTACTGATATTATTATTTTAATCCAATTTGATGGAAATTTTTCTAGTACAATAGTGGCAGCACAAGCATCTTTGGTCTGATTTAACATTTTGTCCCTAGGGACTGTTGACTCTGACATTGTTCCTTAGCAACCAGTTAGGTCACTGACGGTATCATGGTTATTTGAACTAGGGTTCTTGGTGGGGGGGGGGGGGCATAGGATAACCAAGAGCATGTCTGGGGTCATCACCTCATTGACTAGGTCCTGCTTGGAGTTTACTTTGTATTCTTTCATCAGTATTAACCTAAGCTGGGGGAAAACTCATTCGTGCTCCCCATCTACATGTAGCACCTTTTATTCTTCCCAGATATAATTTAGAAAAAAAGCATATAGTTTTATCTCAGATAGCTTACAAAAAATGAAAAATTATATGTCTTTTGAGGGCCTACTATGCAATGAACCTTGTTAGAACTGAATCTATTTTATTTAACTTTGTTGGAAGCTCCATAATCCCATTTTGAAGGCCTCTAACTCTGAGGACATATAATAAGCAAGAAAGAAAATTGCAGGTTTTAATCTTATTTTCACCCTCCCTTCCCTGTTGTTGCTGAATTTTATTTGTATTGCAGGTATTGAATTCTCAGTTCAAGTACATTCTTAATAAAACAGACGTGAGTCTTCTAAATCCCTGCACATATTTTTCTCAAATAAAAAACCTGTCTGCTTACTAAATATATACTTTCCTTTCTGGTTTACACTCTGTTGGCAAAGGATAGTTCATTGCAGAGTGAAACACTGCACTGAATGTCAAAGGAAACAGAGAGAGGTCAAGGAGATCACTCGCTTGAACTTTTGGCTCATTTTAAATTGACCAAAGCTATAAAAAACAATCCCATCATTAATCACAAGGGAAAAAATGATGACAGACAACAAGAGTTGGTTAAAAAAATACCAACACTTGTCAAAACGTCTCCCCTTTTTATGGCTAAAGAGTGATGGCTTGGAGGGAGTGTATGAACCTTCTTCAATTTAGTGGATCTGATACATTTTTATTTTTTTCAAAAGAAATTTCCTCAGCCTAACCTCGTTGAGTTATGCGACTGTCAGTGTACACTGTTTTTCGCCCTTAACACCATTCGTCACTCAACAAACTAGGCATTCCCATCAGTCTCCTTTAGATTTCTTCTTTTGTGCTGCGACTAAAAAGAAAGGTCATCCTTTTTCCTGCCTTGGTATAAAGATAAGCCAGTCATTCTTGGAGTAACCTGCTCATGTCTAATAGTACAATTTCAGATGTTGATAATTTACTTTTGATGCTAATTAATTACAAGTAATCATAAAAGCAAATTTAAAACATTATAGTTATTGCAGGTTTTCGTATGATCTTGAAATAATGCATTTTTATGCATCTGTTTACTTGCTTTTCAAAAAAATGTAATAATCTATATTCATAGAAAAACAACTTTAGTGCTCTGCATCAAAGCTATAAATGGTTATTGGTTATTTGAGTTTTTTCTCCCTTTAAGATATTAAAACAGAAGAATGAAAGTGAGCCACATCAAGTGAAAGAGATGGATGCATTCAACCACTAACCAAAAAGAAGGATTTAGAATTTTCTTTTCATTTCTGTTCGCTTGTTTGCTTACTTGTCTTTTTAAGGAACAAGGCTATTTCTTTGCTCCTGAAAATTAGTAGGGCAATGGAGTGCCAACATTGGCTTGCAGACCTAGAAGGGACATAAATCTCCAAGATACCCCTCTACATTTTCCCTGTCAGGGGAATAGGAGGGGGAAAGCACTATGGGTCCTTTTCTCTCCAACAAAGAGGCTTTTTCACCCCATCTTAGAAATGCAGTGAATGGGGCCATAGTGTACCCTTAGCAGAATCACTGCTTGTCCTCTGAGTTCTCGTTCCTCTCCTCTTCTTACCAGTTCGTTAGAAGCATCCCTAAAGACAGCAGAGAGTGATAGCACAGGGGACCAAAAGACTTGGACTTGGGGTGGGCTCCTGCCCCTACCACCTGTCACCTATGTGGAATAAGCAGCCTCCAGGGTCATCAGTTTCCTCATCTGTGGAGTGTGTCTGCGGCTTTAATCTTTATTCTACTGCTCCACATGGCAATAGGAAGATGGAGCTATCAAAGGAAATAGTGATAAACCAAATGAGAAAAGCATAGGCCACTTCTGAGACTCCTGTGGCAAGGAAATCATCTATAGCCCATGTGTTCTGACAGACACTCAAAGACAGGAGAAGAGAGGGACACTTTCAGGTATGGCCTGGCTGGAGGCGATCGTGAGCCAACTAGAATCAGGGCCTAGAAGGCCTACATGATGGTGGGGTGGGTATTTGCCTTTCTCATGTTGGTCTTAAATGGTAAGTGGGGACAATTAAGGAAGCTGCCAGTTATTAATCAAGCCCTGGCATTTGGGGCTGGTTGTTACAAAAGTTGTTATAGCCTCCTTGATTGTCACTAGGGATGGCAATCTGCCTTCCTGCAAGCCTGAATTAAAGCTGTCTGGCCTCCTGGTTTGGTTGTAATACAAAAGAAGTTTGTTTTGTTGATGCAGATTGTAGGTCCACATTCTAATTTCATATGAAGTCCAAAATTGTCTGTCCATATAGTTAGTATTTCACAAATGAAGGTAATTTGAAAAACCATAATCTGCTAGGTGTCATGAGGAACTGTGGGTTGCTTTTGTTGCCATTTTTACTATTGTTGGTGATATTTTGCCATTGCTGTTGTTGTTAGTGGTGGTGGTGATGGTGGATGTGTGTGTGTGTGTGTGTGTGTGTGTGTGTGTTGGACAACCAGTAGGAAATAGCAGAAAAATCATTTGAAGACCTGTCTTCTAAAGCTTTCAAGTTATATTTTCTTAGGCAAACTACTTAATCACTTTTTGTTCACTTCTTTATCTGTCAAAGGGAAATTAAAACACCTCTTTCCCTTCCTCATCATGCAACTCATGGGGAGCCACACAACTACGAGGAAGTAGCATCCTCCTGGGAGTGGTCTTCAAGAGCCATTCTCATATTATCATCATGACCACATCAGCATCACTGTCACCATAGTGGGTAATATAGACTGAGTGCTAAAAACAGACACTTTCACTTATAGTATCTTTTTCTTTTTTACAATGTATTTAGTACAGGGCCTGCAGGGTGTCATTGTACAAATTGGACTCATAGTGATCCTCCTGTTTTCAGCCTCCCAAGTTCTGGGATTACAGGTGCCCACCACTATGCCCAGTCTCAATTGTCCCAGGGGTGGGGCTGGCAAAGCATGCCAGGGATCAAACCCTGGTCCCTGTGTCTCCCTAAGCAGATGCTTTAATCCCCTGAGCTATCTAACAGGCCCTACTTATAGTATCTTAATCAGCTTCATACCCTAGAACAGCAGGTTTTAGTTTGAAGAAGTCTGTCCTATACAGGAAATGTAAAAAATCCCAAGGAAGAGACTCAATGGCTGGCTTGCATTTCAACCCCTGCAGCTGTCTAGGGGATTCCTTCACACCACCTACTCACACCTGTCACCTACATAGGACATTTCCGATGTGTCAGGGAGGAACTGGTAAGAAGGATTCCTAGCTCCGTGGGCCAATGCACAGTAAACCTCAAAGATTCTCACTCCCTCACAACTTAGTAACCATTCCCCACTTCTCTTCTAAAATACTCTTTGAACTCCATCTTATTCAGGTATCATCGGGAGGCCCAGACTACACGTGGAAATGGTACTCCATCAGATGTTGTCGGGATGGACAAGTGAATGTAGTTAAATTTCTCCTGAATATATTAAGGCTGCTTTACTCCAGTAACAGCTAGTTTAATATATATATTTCAAGATATAAGTAAATCTTCAGCCTGACAAGGTCTCTGTAACTTACTGGCTTGACTTGTAAATCTTGGGGCCACACTAAAGCTATGAGATGTCTTCAGCTACCTGTTACTCTCCAGCCACTGTTTATAAAAGGATTGCCATTCAAAGTTTTGATTGACTTTCACAAAATGTGATTGGCTTATTTAATGTTATAATTCACATTTATGAATGGTTTGTTTACCCTATTTTTGTGTCTGGAAATCCCAAAGAAGAACATCTCAAATCACATGTTGCTAGCCTTATTTCTTACTTGTAGAAATACCAGGGAAGTTGTGATTGGGCACTGAGGTCAAGTGCTTGGTGGACAACCACACCTGCCCCAGTCTGGCTGGGTCATACATGATCTTACACACTTTTCCTTCTTCACACTTTGCTTTCTTTGTATGTGATGAGGGAGATTAAAAAATGTTTGTTTCTATGAAGTTGAGAAAAAGGAAAGTTAATGAGGCAAGCAGAATATGTTACATGATTGGCACATAATAAGTTTTTCTTTTTCTTTTGTACCCTGACTTTTAGAATATATAGCAAAAGAAGGAAGTGATCTCTATTCTGACAAATCATATTTGAATTACTGTTCAATACTCTTTTTATCCATCTAGAAATGGCATTTTTGTCCTTAATCTTTGCTCTGTGCCTTTCTAAGGGAAGACACAAAGAGGTCCAAACCAGCCACCTATGCCAGATTATAGATTTCACCCTTCCAACTTTCTAAGAGATACTTCACACAACATTCACTCTAATCTACTTCAACATTTACCCTCAAGTGCTGACCAGATCCTGCCTCTTCCCCACACGCGGTCTTTGTCCTCTCGTGCTCACCCTTTTGGGATCATGCAGTAACAGCCCACAAGGCCAATCACCTCCCTTCTGTTCCCATTGGAGTCAGAGAGAAATAGGAGAGAAACGGCTAATGCAACAGAGTTATCCCTACATTTAAGATCTATTCTACTAGGCTAGGTTACGGGAGGTTTTCTTATGTAGCAAACAAGTGTCCTTTTGACAGCAAGATGGCTGAAAGTTGAATTTGGTTTTCTGGCTTGACATTTTGGAGGCTCTCCATCTTTAGTGCAAGGATGTGATTACCTACAGTTGGCAGCTACCATACTAAGCAAACGATGTCATTTCAAGTGAGGGATAGAAGAACTCAGAGTTAGGTAGATGTGTTGAATTCTATCAAGTAATGTTTCACTTATGTTAGATCTTAATAATATTCTAAAGGCAGGCCACTATAATAGGCCTTACTATTATAGTCAACCTAGCTCTATTACATTGATTGTTAACCCACTCAAATGTTATTTAGATTGAAGAGCACATAAGAAAATGAAAAGATATTTCTTGCTCTTGGACAGGAAGAATAAGCATAGTGAGAATGGTCACATTCCCAAACTTACTCTACAGATTTAATTCAATCTCATTCAGAATACCATTAACGTACCTCAAAAATCTACATAAAACATTCCTAAAATTCATCTGGAACTAGAAAAGTCCTAGGAGAGCAAAAAATTATCAGCATTAAAGGAAAGTTATGGGAAATCACAATCTCAGACCTGAAATTATACTACAAAGCTACTGTGATGTAGTAAGAATGGTGCTGGCCAAAAGTAGGCCTGAAGATCAGTGGAACAGAATAAAAGATGTAGACATATCCCCAAATGCGCTCGGGGAACTTATCTTTGACAATGGCACTAAACATTTTCAGCGGAAAACAGAAAGCCTCTTTAACAAATGGTTCTGGATAAACTGGTCCCCCACAGGCCAAAGACTAAAACTAGATCCATGTCTATCACCATGCAAGAAACTAAAATCAAACTGAATCAAAGAGCTAAATATTAACACAGAAACAATAAATTTATTGGAAGAGAACATATCTAGAAATCTTGAAGACATAGAAACCCAGACTACAAGTGAAATATTACAAACAATCAACAAATGAAATCTTACCTTAGAAGAAACATTTACATAACAAAAGAAAACACCAACAGAAAGACAACCCACAGAATGGGAAAAAGTTACAGTCAGTTGTCCTACATAAAAAATAATTGAAAAAAGTCGGGTCCCTCAAATTTAAAGACGCACTCCATAATAATGAGCATCTGAGATGATTGAATATTTCTCAGATGAGTGAATACAAATAGCAAATAAACATATGAAAAAGATTTCAATATCTTTGGCCATTCAAGAGACAAAAATTAAAACAACATGGAATTCCATTTTATTCCAACATGATGATTATGGCTATCATCCAAAAACAATGATAACAGATGTTAAAGGGGTTGTGGGTAAAAAGAACCTTCTCCACTCTTGGTGGGAATATAGAGTGGTGGAAACACTGTGCAAATTAGTGAGAGAAGATTCATAAAATATCTAGGATTACAGATCCCATTCAACCCAGCTATTTTCATTCTGGGTATTTTCCCAGAGGATATCATACCTCAGGGGTATATGTGTATCCGTGTTTATAGTAGTGCAGTTTATAACAACGGAGATCTTAAAAATAGCACACATGTCCATAAAGCAAGAAATGGATAAAAATATGTGATTTAAAAAATATAATGTAGCTGTAAAGAAGGATAAACTTAAAACTTCTACAGGTAAATGGATTCAACTTGAGACCACATTCACACGTGAAATAAATCAGACTTTCACATGTAGACACCATATTATCTTACTAGTATGGAAATTGACAAGAAAAAAAAGGATCCAAAGTGTAAAATAGATTTTGTGGGCTGGGAAGAAACTGTTCAAAAGAAAAGACAAACTATGATGAAGGAAAGGGGGAAGGAAGAAAGGGAAAAAGAAAAAAAAAGTATGCACAAGATAATTAAGACAGTTACACACCTAGTTTCTTCTAATTCCTTGAACATAAAGTTTTGTGCTAATATTGTTTAGACAAGATCTCATACTTATAACTTGTATTCTGATTAGCTTCTAGGAAGCCATCAATACGTGCTGTTTAACTGTTGTAACTGTCCTACTGAAGCTGTTTTGAAACTTACTTACATTTTTTGTTTATCTTTTTTCCTCTTTAAGGAAAAATTTTTAGGGCCAGACAAACAGTTCAGCATACTACAACTACCTGCTTCACAGAGCACAGCAGTCAGGGTTTGATTTTCTCTGCCCTGGGGGTGAGGCTGGTGCAGCATGCGGTGCAGGGGATTGAACCACTCTCCCTGTGGTTGCCTAAGTTTTCCTAAGCAGGCCCTACTGAACCATCTTGCCAGCCCTTACTGCTGATTTCTGTTGGTTTATTGAAAGGATTAGTTATTGCCTAATATTTTTTTTCTTTTTAATTTTGATCAAGTTTATATACTTAGACTTGAAGACAATAATATGGAACATCACAACCATTGTTGAATTCCTACCATCTTGTTTACTGAAATTCTATAGCATTTCTACTTTTTTTAGTATTTTTTATTCATTTTGAAAAATAAAAAAATGGAAAAAAGAGTTCATTCCCATTACTTAAAAAAAATCCTATAACCTAGTGATGGTGATTTAGAGCCTTCACTGATACAAACAGCCTGCTGGCATGTGTGTACCACAGGTTCACCAGCACTGACGTGGACTGATGGAAGGGCCCATAGCTAGAAAGTGTGTCTATGACTGATGACTAGCAAGAACACCCTTCATTCACAGAGCAGCATACATAGCAGAATTTCAGTTCTATGATCTGTACCTTCCATTCGTACCTATACATATCATATATATTCAAACACAGCACCTGGAAAGGCTATTTATCTGTTTGAGGTCATCCATACATGGTTCTAACCAGTGAGGGGAAAAATCTCAGGGCGCTTTAAATAGTCAACTAGAGGCAGAATAATTATAAGTAAAATTTGAACATGCGTACAATGTTAATGCCTGTATAAGACTTTTTCAAAATAAAATATCTTGATCACTTCTTAAACACTTTGTGGTAATCTGTACTCTTATCCTTATTTTATTCACGGAGGAGGTTGGCATTTAGAGGGGATGCTCAATCTTCCCAGGAAGAGATTGTAAAAAATCGAATGAAGTCCCCTGTGCAGGGGCAGGGAATCAATACTGAGACATCTTCTTAGAGTAAGAGAGAGTGAGAGCAACTCTAACATTGTCCAGGCTAAGAGAAATCCAGAATTACTACTGCATGAATTTGTGACATTTATGTTTAGAGTATATTTTCCCTTTTCTGTACTAACTCATCTCCTACTTGGGTTTGTTTAGTTTTCTAGATTTATTTTCATTGTATGTATTCACATAGGCCATTAAAAATATGCAATAGAGAAAGAAGGGCTGATTTTTTTTCTTTTTGCAATCCTAAATCCCCTTATTTACATGAATCCCTATGGTATTTTCATGTACCCTACATCAAACTTTTTGCTGTTCCTGTTCAGGAAGAAAAAACACAAACGCCATGAAACAATGAATATCTATACAATCCAAGCAACTTCATGAAAGCACACTTGTTTTATAAAGCAAAGTTTGGGGCCAGGGAGACAGCTCAGTAGTCTAAGTGCCTGCCCTGCAAAAACAAGGAACCGGATTTGATTCTCACTATCATGCTGTGTGGGCTTCGTGCTGAACTGGCCAACGAAACTGGGTGTGATGGCACATTCCTGTAATTCCAGCCCTAGGGAGGCTGAGACAGGAGGGTCACTACAAGTCTGTGTTGCATAGCAAGACCCTGTACCAAATGAATGAATGAATGAATGAATGAATGAATGAATAAATAAATAAATAAATAAATACATAAATACATAAATAAATAAATATTTTTTTAAAGAGTAAAGTTTTGGCAAGACTATGGCCTTGATGAGTCACAATTTGGTAGACTGATTGAACAAGCATTTATTTCTCTCTTCGATGATAGTTATAAGAACAGTACACTGTTTTGGCATATTCCTGCATTTAATCGTACTGTGATCATTTCCAAGCTCATCACCCTTGTCTTGTTTCTCCCTCTGATGTTCTTCTTCTTTAATAATTCCCCTTCTTACTTCATAACTTTTTGAATTAAGATTTTACATGTAAAGAAAAATGCATTATTTCACTTTATGAACCTAGTTCATTTTACTTAACATTTTCTTACAAATGACATGGTTTTGTTAATTATAATGGAATAATTCATATCCATATCCGTATATATCCATCCACATATATGTCATATTTTCTTTATTCGCTCTTCTGTTGACCAGTATCCAGGCTATTTGCATAATTTAGCTTCTGTGAACCGTGATGCAATAAACATAGGTATGAAAATATCTCTGTAGTATGCTGAGTTTGATTCTTCCACGAACATACAAAAGTATAGCATAG
The DNA here is from genome assembly GCA_004027025.1 of Myocastor coypus. NCBI lineage: Eukaryota > Metazoa > Chordata > Mammalia > Rodentia > Myocastoridae > Myocastor > Myocastor coypus. The sequence goes on from PVJA010008053.1 coordinate 35,351, forward strand.
TTGAATCAGATGCTAACTTTATCTTTAGTCTTTTGATGAAGTGAACACATACTCAGGGCTGCTTATTTGTTCCAAAACAGCAACATGCCAGTCTTCATGCCAGTCCCTCAAAAAAGGGATGTGAGTCAGGAATGGTATTAGAGACTAATACTGGAGAATTTTAATTCCAAATAGGGAGCAGATTTGAGAGATTACAACAGCAAAGAAATCAATAATAATATAGTATTTGTAAAACTTAATTTCTCATTGAAGTATGATAGTTAAAGTAAGTTTTACAAATGTTAGTGTTCAGCTAAACTTTCCTGTGAACACAAATGAGCAATCACTATTCCAATAGAAATACAGCATATTTCCATGCCCAGAAGTTTCTTCACACTCTCAGTCAATGCCCTCTTCGCGGATGAAGCTGCCATTTTGACTTCTGCTACTTTAGATCAATTCTGACAGAACTGAACTTCGCAGAAGTGGGATTTCACAGTGTGTATTCTTTGTGGCTGTTTTCTTACACTCATCATTAACTTGATGAGATTCATCTAGACTATGCAAATGTCTTTATATTAAAATGAGGCAACAATGGAAGTCGTTCCTTGGTTTTAGGATATTCTTGAGGAAAATTAATTGGCTGAAGAAGGGGAAACAGATGGTAAAGTGGAAAAAACAAAAGTTTAGATTTTGCGATAGTGGGTTTCAGATTTGAAGAGGCCACTTCTTAGTTTTGGATCTTAACAACACATTCTCTGGATTTTATTTTTCTTCTCTGTGAAATGAAGTCACCATGATTTTAACTTTCAAAAATTGTGAACTTTTGTGAAAAATTTCTTTGAAATTGTAAAATTCAACGTGTATAGAATCTCAATCTATTATTACTTTATTGATTATGTAGAAGTTGTTGTGTTTATACTTATAAATTGCTAAATACATGTAAAGGACTATTTTTTCTTTTATGACTTTTTATAAGCATGTTCTTAGCAGTCAGTTGAGTTTTATTACTCAAACACAATTCAATTAATATTCTACAATTGTCTAGTTAAGTTTAAATTTTTATTCTAGCTGCATGTAATCTGAAGCTAAAACATGAGTTGATTTTCTAAGTCTTAGACTCTTGTTGCCAAATCAAACAATACCTTGAATTTACCAGACTTGCTAACACCTGCAATAATGTGCATTAAAAAATAACCTACCTCAAGCATCTATTTCCTTCTGTTGCAAGTCTTGCATTGTAAAACAGTAAAAGCAAACATTCCACAGAAGGAAGAGAAGGGTTCAGATTTCTCCTTAGTTTTCTTTCTCCCTTTCGTTTTGCAGTTTGTGGCCACAAAGGGAAATCACAGAGATGAATGCCTTTTGAAATAAAAAGTGATGGGAAATGGCTAAGACTGAAAAGTTTCAATTTCAGTCAGATTAAAGTAAAATTCTGAGGCTGACTTTTTAATTTCTCGAAGTAATTGGTAAATACCTAACTTGCTCTTCAGTGTGACTACAAGTTCAGAATTAGAAAGCAGATTAATTCAAATTCTTCACCAACTGTTGTAAATTTTCTTGCTGGTGGAAAGAGAGGGAATTCATTTTCTCAGTGACTACATTGCTAGCCATCATCTGGAGGGCTCTGTCTATAAACATGAAACCAGAAACATTGGCAGGAGGAGACATTAACCAATCCACTACCAGGCTGTAAGTAATACCACATCTTCCACCTGGCACCATTAATAATCCTATTCAATGAGCCCTTTATTATTAATATTACTGGCATAAAAAATGATCCCACAGTTACAGGTGTAACTTAATGAGGCCCATGTTGTGGCCAGATGTCTTACAAGGTCCAACTTCACTGCCACAGTACACATCTTTGTGCAAATTTCATAAAAAGGACCATCTGAAAGCATTCATTTCAAGAGCATATTCATCATGTAGCATGGTCAGTTTGGGAGTGACCCTCTTCTACTTAAGTTTAAACAGATGGGGAAAAACCTGGGAATTATATTTAAGGTACCTTTTTTTTTTTTTTTTAAGGTAATTATCTAGCTTAAACTGCCAAACACATTTTCTTTTCTTCATTCCTTTTCTGAAATGCTGAGGAGCTGGCAGTGCAGTCACAGCTCAGAGCTGGGAGAGGTGCCTGCCGTTCCCCTGGCCTCCACCTGCTGCTGCCTGCAGAGACCGAGCCCTGCAACTGGATTTCTTTCCCATTTTCTGCTTTTTCTAATATCAAGACAAGTTTCTTGTCCAATCTCAAGTGGCCATTTTGAGGTTGAAATAAATAAGAATAGCACCTAATTATGACTGTGTAGATTTCTTGATCTCAACTTTATGGACTAGACCTTCCAGAGGAAATAACATAGCAAATGAACAAAGACATTTAAGTTGGAGTATCTCCACCTTCCTCCCTGGAGATACTGCTGCTTACTGCTGTCAGCCATTAGTGCGGGCTTCCTGTGTCAACAGTGTCTGAAAATATCACGTCTAGGATTCAGACTGGTTTAACATCCAGCTCTCATTACCTTTTCAGCAGAGGGCTGAAGGTTAGTGCAGGTGGTGGCTTAAGTGGAGACGTGGTGGTGGCAAGTAGAACATGTTAGTCCTCTAAATAATATCCTATAATTTTTTTCTTTACCATTGACATGAAAAGAACTAAAAAAAAAAAAAAAGCCAAAAGGCAAGAACAACACTAGACATGCAAAAGCCCTCCAGGGACTATCATGGGGTTCCTAAGAAGGCTGTTAATTTAGTACCTTTTCAAAGTCATGTTCCCTAAACCTGCTCATAAAAAAGAAAAAAAAAAAGAGAGAGAGAGAGAAGAAGATATTGTGTGCATGGAAGGACAGGGGAGAAGATTATGTGTGAATGAATCAAGGATCTGCATTCCCGTAAAAGCTCAGAGTTTAAAAGGAACCAGTATCCTCTGATCATTATCTAAACTCCATGCATTTAATTTCAAGCCTGTCTCAAGGGGAAGACTTTCTGCTTCCCAAGTGGCTTGTCAGAGAGTCCCTTCCCCGTATGTACATGGAAGTGTCTCCCAGAGAAGTTTAAGGAATGCAGCTGACTCCATTTACTGCATTTCTGGTATCATCAACACATCTGTAAGGGGCTAGGGAGATAGCTCAGGGGTGTGTCTGCCTGGTAAGTGCAAGGACCCAGGTTCAGTCCCCAGTACTGTATGCCAAACAGGGCCCAGAATGTTGGGTTTGCCAGTCCTGCCACCAAAACCAGGCATGGTGGTGCATGCCTGTAATACCAACACTGGGGAGGTTGAGAGAGGAAGATCAGTAGAGTGCAAGCTGTATTGTGAGACCCCTTACCAAATGGATAGATAGATAGATAGATAGATAGATAGATAGATAGATAGATAAAGGATTCTTTAAAACTAAAAAAATAAATCTGTAGAAGCAGTCTACTATCAGTGAAAGATCCCCGAGTCTGTCTTAAAGCATTTACCCATGGTGTACCATGTCTTTACCTTGGTGGTGCACACTTCAGGCATGGCAGGAGAGCAGTAACGACACGAATGGCACTGATTTTCTTTTCAACTATTGCTGAGGGATTGGGTTTTCTCTTCCAAATGCTCACAACTGATCTGTGTTCCCAGAAAGGGACACTTTCTTTCCTATTTTCCTTTCTTGTTGTCTGTTAGAACATCTATTAATCTCTCTCCTCTTCCTCTTTCTCAAATATCTTCCTCTTCTTCTCAACTCTGTTCATTTTTCTCCCTCCAGAGACAATGTTATATTTTTTCAGGGTTTATATGGTAGAAACATGAGGCTTCTGGTTACACTTCTCAAATTTTATATAACTATCTTAGGCATCTAGGTGAAAGAACAATCTCTCTTTGTTGGACTTAGTTTCAGAATTCCTCCATGAAGGCTAGGCTCCTCTAATTGATCCTTCTACCCCTGAGGGAAAGTGCTTTGGATGATAGCCTAGAAATCAACCAGTAATTGGCCAAACTCCAAGTAGTAGCACCTTCTTGAAGAAGCAGATTAGAATTAGATTGTGCAGGCTCTGAGCGGGGCCACATTTGACTATATCTTGTTTGCAGCAAAATGCTGCTTCTGAGCGAAAAACTTCCTGAGTCTGACATCGATTGAGTTGATCTCAGCAAAAGGAATCTGGAGCCATGGAAACAAACTTAAAGATTACTTATTTTCAAGAATGTTCACCACAAAAAAAAAGAAAAAGAGCCGGGCGTGGTAGCGCATGCCTGTAATCCCAGCACTTGGGAGGCTGAGGCAGGAGGATCGGTGTGAGTTCAAGAGCAGCCTGGGCTACAAAAGTGAGCTCAAGGCCAGCCTGAACTGCACAGTGAGACCCTGTCTCAAAAAAGACAAAAAAAAAAAAAAAGAATGTTCACCACAGAATTACTTATAATAGTGAAAAGATTAACACTTATAAAATTGTTTAATAATCAGGGATTAATTAAGTAAATTGATAATAACAAATTAAGACAGAGCCATATGATAAAATATTGGACACTCAACACAAATTTGATTATATTATTGAGAAAACATGCATCAAAGCTCGAGATTTCATAATGTTTACTCTCTGGGTAGATGTGCATATCACATCACATACTTGAAGTCACAGAGTTTATCTAGGAATAAACCCATCTTTTCAAAACCCAAAGCAACCTTTCTAATAAAGTTATTATTTAATCTTGATTAGAGAAGACTTTTAAATCTCTAACTTATTCTTTTTCCAGCAGAATTTATGGAGTTATGATTTTCAAGGGTTTGGATCATAATAGCTACTATTAACCTGTTGTACAAAACACATTTTAGAAACTTCAAGCCAATCAGTCAAAGAATGAAAAATCATTGCCACGGATCATGTTCAGTATACAAAAACAAACTTCTCTTCCTTAAGACCAAGTATAATAAAGCGGTCACAATGAGAAAGGCAAAAATCACACTCTGTCTGCCTGGGTTTCATTTTATCAGTAGATATATACCATTTGAGATTCCACTGCTGTCAGTTTGAGCACTTACACTTCTTTTTGCAAGCTCTCAGCTGCTGTGTAGACTATCAGCTGTCTGAAGGAAGCGATGTTTTAAATCATTTTTAAAAGCCAGTTTAGGAAAAGTGGAGCAAGCACAGTAAATGAGTAAATAAAGTTCAAAGAAGGCTGCGGTGGCCAATGAAACAGCTCACTATTTGCCAACAGAGCTCTTACAGTACTCAAGCTGGAGACTCTGCACGTCATTATGTCCTTGGTACAATTATGTACTTGGCAAAAGTAGTGGGTTTTGTGAGATATCTCTGATCAGGGTTCACAGAAATGGCTTATAGAGGTGTCACTTTAATTGTGTTGCAAGAAAGAGTAGTGCTACAATCTCAAAAGGACAGAATACTTGTAAAATTTATGTAGCTCTTTAATACAGTGTGCTTTGGTTTAAATAGGTGGGGGATTTACATGTGTTAAGTGCTCCTACAAATCTACTTTACCCTTTCTTGGAAAAGGGCAACACAATAATAATAGTTAAATTTATGTGTAAGATGTCTGCATGGTAGAGCTGCTCAAATCAGTAAATATTACACAGTAGACTAAGTGCTTCTGCCTTTAATCTTTAAATATCTATAACAAAATGCTGCTTTCTCAGTGAGGGATACTTGCCCCACACTCTTTAAACCTTTGTGGTCTGGTTCTATATTATGAGCAGAAGATTATAAAATCTAAACTCTAAATGGGTTCTGTGCCCTCTGTTGTTTCCAGATTTTGCCCACCCTGCATGTAGATGTCAGTACATTCACTCTTAAATTACATTTTCAAAAGGCTTTTCTATTGAGTTTTATATCCTATTTTCATCTCTCTGTCCTTATAAGTCTCCAACAACTTTCTCTTGGCTTTATTTTTCCACTGAGGAAAAACTTGATTTTTGTTTTTCTTCAGCATGAATTTGCTAGCAAATCTTCAAAGTGTTAAGTTGTTCACTTGCTCATCACACACACACACACACACACACACACACACACACACACACACAATCTCAATATTTAATCAGTATAGTTTTTAGAGAATATATCCTTGTCTTTAGAACTGTTTTCTTGTCAAGTCTCTTCCAGAGCTGAAGGGTTATGTCTATTCCACCTTTTTGGTCATCAGAGTTTACTATTCTTTGGCTATAGTGATGGGACTAGGACTGGACACCTGTCCCATGAGTTTGGCCATTCAGCCTCTCTCTGAAGAACATGAACTACAAGATTAGAGAGCAGAGGTCCTGGAGTCCTTGGCCCATGAAAACTTGGTACAGAGAGAGACCGTCTGGTGAGAGAGGCAAGACAATGGAGCAGATGGTAGATCACGTGGCCTCAGAGAGGAAAAAAGAGATTGAGAAAGTAGCTGCGTTAGCTCCTGAAGGCTTTCCAGGTCCCAGTTCAGTGTTCTGAGGACTGGCTGTACTTCTTCAATGAGGTTCTATGTGATATCCCTGTGTCATTACAAAAAAATCCCTCTGGTGTTCAATTAGTTGGAGTACATTTCTTTTAGTTGAATCCAAATGAATAATGATACACATATATTCATGTGAATCAACCTTTAAAATCACCACATATACATTTGTATATTTCCCACATATTTCTATATGCTATACGCTAGACACAAGAAAGTAGGTTTAGACACTGACAAATACAAAGATGTGGCTCCTGATTTCATGACTCTTAACAGACAGAAAAGTTAAGAGTCTAGTGAATCAGCCGCTGGATGGGCTCTAACATATCTGAGAGATATGTTTCTTGTAGCCCCGGAAGGGCAGTCCAAGGAGGGGACACATTGAAGAATTGGGCCTCGCACAGCAGCAATCAAGAAGGCAGGCTGTAGGAAGTTTCGGGATTAGAGCGAGAAGGCAGTCCGAAAGAAGGAAGAAGAAAGACAGTGAGATGGCACCTCGGGGCAGTGGAGTGGAGGACATAGGCTTTCTGTGGGGAGGATTCAAAGATCAGTTCCTATTCCATGTTTGCAAAGTTCTTTCCCAGAGCGGGGAGACACTATCCTTGAGTGGAAAGATTTTGGGGGAGCTAAAGTCTCAATGTTCTAATGAAGAATTTCAAATGATTGAACAGACAAAGATTCTCAACTAAGATGGCTGACTTTCTAAGAAAGTAAAATTTTGATAAATGCCGCAAATAGATTAAAATCTACAAATTAATATTTTCCTTTTTTAATTTTGAAAATCATATTTAGATTATACAGATCATCCATTACTTGCGCGTGTGGCAAGACATTCCCCTTGTTTGCTTGTGATTTTCCCTGTTTACATCCCTGGATACAGGTTCCTGTTTCCCATGCACTGTTCATGCGCATTGCGCATGCTCTAAGTGCAGGTGTCTAGCACCACCGCGCACTAGGGTACTGAGAAATCAGCGGTGAGCCAGAGGTCCCATGAGGGTGGAGGCTGCAGCTGTTGAGATCCCGGGCTTTGTGCTCAAAGGGTCTTTTTATTTGTTTTTCTTCCAATTGCCGAACTGTGGGGTAGCAACCTTAAGGCTTCCAGTGTAAACTGAGTTAATAAAAGAAGCTCTCTCAGAGAGCTGCTCAGTGGGCAGGTGGGAACACAGCACGGTGTGACAACACCTGTGTGACAGCAACACGGTGATTTCCGGACAGTCTGCCATTGCTGCTATAGACCTGAGCTTCAGTCTCCTGACTGAAACTAGGGTTTATACCACAGGTTCTCGTGCAAATATATGTAGAAACTATACAGGAAGTAAAAAAAAAAATAAAATAAAATAAAAATAAAATAATAATAATAATAATAATAATAATTTGAAAGTGGGATATCAAGAAACTGTGCCAGAGAAGTTAATGGAAAGTATCTTTTACTGAAGTTTGAATTGAGTTTTTTCTTTTTTCTTTTGTGTGAGGAATATGTATGAACAAAGATTTTTGTTTCACTTGTAAAACTCAAATAGTCTTAGTTGAAATTATAGGCATGGTACCTTCATTAGAATGAAGAGAGCCAGGTCAGGAGACAGAAGACAGACCAAAGACCAATCACAAAAGGTTGGAGGACAGAAGAGCTGAGTCCAGGGCCACAAAGTAGAAATCTCGAAGGGTGAAATGCAGTTTATCTGACTAAGATCCCACTTCCTGTACAGGTTACGCTTATATATATGGTCAGGGCTGCAGAATAAAACCTTGCGCTTCGTTCGGGTCCACACCACAGTCGGGAGCGGTGTCTGGACAAGTCATTTGTGTGCACTTTGAATCTGAGAGTTTGCATCACCATTTACACAGAATTCTCACCCATTATCTCCAAATACTGCTTTTCTTCCTTAACTCTGTTCTTTTGTACAACTCATGATAGGTGTATACTTCCCTCCAAATCTCATGGTCTATCATGTTTTCCACTTCTTTAATCCTATATTACTAAAACTTGTCTCTGCTTTACCTTCTAATTCATTAAGTCTCTCTCTTACCATTATCTACTCTGCTTTTGCAAAGAAAATATAGGGAAAAAATCAAATGGAAATTCTAGAAAAGAAAATTTTAAAACTGAAATTAGAAATCAAATAACCAATGATTAAATATTGCATTTCTGGGGCCTGGCCAGATAGCTTGGTGACTAAAACACCTGCTTCAGCAGAGCACAGTGGCATGTCATGCTGGCCCTGCCCCTGGGGTGTGCAGAGACAGCTATTGAGACTGGATGTGGTGGCGTGCTCACCTGTAATCCTAGCGCTTGGGAGGCTGAAAACAGGACAATCACTATGAGTCCAGTCTACATAGTGAGACCCTGTAGACCCTGCACTAAACATATAAAAAACAGAAAAAATTTTAAAAATATTGTGTTTCTAGAATGTCCATTTAGTTTTTCTCCTACATTTTTTTTTCCTCCATAGTATCTTCTCTTTTGTTTTTCTTTAGCGTTGTTTTCTGTTCTACTTTTGTCTTTACTCATTTAAGGGTGTTCTTGGGGGTTCATATCCTTCTGTGTCCTCTTTTGTCTTGGAGTGTTGTATAGAACATATGTTGGTTTTTTTAAAGTTTTGAATCATGAGCTTTTCTGAAGCAGGGATATATTTGTGGTCTGATTAGCTGATATTTTTCTTTTGCCCTTTTTTAGGGGAGGGAACAAGTTTGGATTTTGCTCTTTATGGTGCCCAGCAGTACCAGCCCATGACTGCATTTTCCCTTGAGTCCCTGGCTTAGGCATTTCAAACTTTGCAATTACTCAATTCAACACTTCTACCAGTCAGTCCCTCAAACAATAATTTTCAGTTCCCTCTATCTTCTACTATCTAGAAGTTGCCCTTCCCCTTGTCTCTCCCCAGCTCCTCCCTACTCTTTCTTTCTTTCTTTCTTTCTTTCTTTCTTTCTTTCTTTCTTTCTTTCTCTCTCTTTCTCCTTCCTTCCTTTCTTCCTTCCTTCCTTCCTTCCTTCCTTCTTTCCTTCCTTCTTTCTTTAGTTCAGTTATGATTTAAAAGCAATGCCTGTTGCAGAGGGTAGCTTTTTAAGTAGCATCACTTTTCTTGGTTGTTTGAAGCAAAATGTTCTAAATATGTGTTCTAACTTTAGTCGAGGGTCCCAAGCCCTCCAATAAGCATCCAAATACCCAGACCCTCACAGTGACCCCCTCTTATTTCCCCGCATTACCTGCACATGTATCCTGCTCCTGAAACCTTTCCTGGCATCCCTTCATATGCTCCCAAGTGAGAAGTTTTTCTCCTGCTGCCTTGTTTTATTTGGTCTACTCACTTTGATGAAATTATACGCTCCCTCCAAGCACACCTCCAATGGCTCCTGCTTCACGAAGCTAGCTTTGGCTCTAAAGCCCATGTAGACCATTTGGATACTCCCCACCTTCAATGTATGACATTGTTGTAGTAAGTGGTTTAAGGAAATAGATTTAGTCCAGGAAACATAATTTGTAAGCTAACTTTGTAATATTCACCCAAAAGTCAAATGCAGAAGAGTACTAGAGATCTATCCAGACCCTGGGGACCTGAAGGATCTAGTGGAGGGCTGAGCCCCTGGCAAGGTCTCCTCTGAGTTTGCATCAGAAGGCCAAGGAGTCTGAAGAGGAAAACTCAAGGCCTGTGTTGGAAAGCCCAGGGGCCAAAGGCTACAGAGTCTATGCCCAGAGCCAAGAGATGGTGCCTAGGGACAGCCAAAGACCAGAGCTCCTCCGAAGAGGATCTCAGCCAAAGCTCAGCAGCCTCTGCTCTCCTGAGGGCAGGAGGCCAGTGCGAGGTGAGCAGCCGCTCACCTATGGCGGCCAGCCTGTGCAAACTGCAGTGCAGGCCTGTTAGCAGCATGCAACCGCCGCCCCCCCAAGCTTCTGTGTCATTTGGCAACAATCCTCAGGTGGGTCTTCTGTGCCCAGACGCAGGCTGACTCAGTTCAGCTGAGCATTCTAAGGTGGCCATTAGTTACTCTACCACACATGTGGACCAATTTCTTTACATATTTACTTTATTCTTTAATTTTCATAAAATACCAGAGGCAGAACTACAGTATCATACCTTTATATTCCTTTAGCATTCAGAATACTGCTTGGTCAGGCACCTAAGGGGAAAAAAAATATTTGTGAGATTTTAAATTGAATCTATTAGTTCAGCGGTCTAAAGCACCTGATTAGGCAAGCTTAGGCAAAACAGAGGGACTACGGTTCGATCTGGCACTGCATGCTGTGCTAGCCCTGCCCCCAGGGTGGGCTGAGATGGCCACATAAAATTAAATTAAACTAAATTTACAAGTAAATGAGTCCATTTTTGTAAAACACATAAGATAGCAAAGACGTCATCCATGGAAGACTGGATGTTCTTTTAAAGTATCTCTTTTCATCTACATGCTGCTTGAAATATTTTTATGCTATAATGAGAGAGTTCAAACCTGGAGACATTCCTAAGAGGGAACTTCATTAATTTAAATACATCATGAGATAAAAGAGAGCAGCAAGATCAGTTTGTCTGAAACACGTGGAAGAGGGGACGGAGGAATCCTTTCCATTTTGTCATGGCTGGATGGGCAGGGAGAGGCCCCAGGTGACAAAGTGTCATCAGTGGTGAAGCAGGTACTGGGGAGAAAGCGGAGGTCTAGGAAGATATATTTTTCTCTGCTCCTAAACTGCCATGGACTGGAACGGAGCTCACCAGGAGAGGAGCTTTCACCCTGGACTATTTTGCCTCCATTACCTTGTCTCAGGGACTTCACGAGGAGTATTTTCTTTTATCTTTCACATTAAAAAAAAAAAAAAAAAAAATCACCTCCCAACCTACCGTAGCTGCTGAGAATAGGTGAAATTTTCTGGATTTTGTTGTTTACATATAAAAGCATAATTTTGTTCTAACAAGAACAGGTTTATGATGTGTGCACTGGTCTGTAATGATTTTCTTTTTCTTTTTTTGTTTGCTTTCCTTTTTTTGCTCTTAATGAACAATACAGTGTAGATACCTTCCACATAAATGTGCTTTAGTGTAACCACTTCAAAAGAATTCCATTGTAGGAGACTTGCCGTGGGCAGTCGGAAATGCACTGTATCAGCTGTATTTCCAGCTCTATGATTGTAAACTCACTAGTCTAGTTCTTGTGAAGGATTTGCTTCAGAAAAGGGCAAAGAGCATCCACTCACAAGCTTCCTTTGGGACTGCAGGGGGATGTCCTGGAGCCACTAGCTCTAGGAGGAGGGCTCACAAGTCCACTGTCCCAAATGTCCTGGCTCCATTAGCTGCCCACTGACGTTCCCCTGGTTAGGGTTTCTGGGATGCCCCAGTTCATTCTGAAGGGAATCTGAAGGAAACTCCATCACTACTGCTTGGAAGACATCAACTACCAGACAGGTGGTAGAACATCACAGTTAAACCACCTGGATTTAAATACAGCTTTGCCTCCTACCAATTGCATGATATCAGGAAAAAATTATTGTCTCATACCTCTACCTTCTCATTTTAAACATGGGGATAAAAATCAGAATTTTAGAAAATTCTTATGAGGACTAAATGATTTAAAACCCACGAAGTACTCCTAAAGCTTGACACAGAATAAGCTTAGCTAAATGTTAACCTGACCTTAATAAAGCCAGGACACTGAAGAGCGGGAAAAGGCAGCTCAGTAGACAGCCAAGTGCAGTGGGGCAGGCAGCAGCTGAGAATTCCGACAGTGAAACTGGGGGATTGTCTGGTCCTCACAGGGATGCCGGCCACTTCCACCCTCTAGGTGAGCAAGCACGGGTCAGATCTCCTTTCCCGTAGGTTTGGTCACTCACCTGCCACATCCAGCACTTGTGCTGAGCGTCTCCAGCATGAAACTATGCCGGAGTACTGTCAGGTACACGTGAGCACCCTCTGCTCTGGAGCCATTTGGGCCTAGCTAATTCTTCGCCATGGGCTTCTCCTGTGCATCTTAGGATACTTAGCAGCTTCCCTGGCCTCTACCCACTAGATGCCAGTGGCATACAGTTAGCTAAAAGAACTAAAGTGTCCCCAGGCCTTGTCAGTGTTCCTTGGGAGACACACTTACCCCTTCAATAGAACCACTGATGGAACCTAATGTTGGACATGGAAGCTGCATTTTCTAGCTGCTTCTTGCATGCGAATCTTCCCTCTATTAATAAGCTGCGAGAATGTGCAGGCAGGTACAACCTGGTGTCCCATCCACCCACCAGCACCGTGCTGGATTCTCAGACTTCACTTAGGTACTTACTGCTTAACGCAAAACAATCAAGCTAGTTGGTTAACATTTTAATTTCTGATTTGTGCTAAGATCGATTTAAATAGAGGTGACATCAAGACTAATTATTTCTGCTAACTCTTGAAATGTCAATTACTTCAAAACACATCCTTCACTTAAAACACATCAGCACAGCTCAAGATGAGGTGGATTTCTGTTTTGGATATATATATATTTTTAGGTCTTTTCTTTGATCACAGTTCTGTATATACTTTATACAATAGCTGGTATATATAAAGTTTGGCTTCAATAGCTAGCTATTTATTTCCTCCTTTACAATGCACTGGAAATATCTTAGATGCACCAAGGAGGATGTCTTTCTAGAGAGTCCTTTGTCACTGATGTCACAATGCCTGCATCTTAAATCTCTAGAGGTTCCCAGCCCACGAAGAGGCAAGGGGATTTGCTCTGTACCTCACACGTGGCCTGGCAGTGTGTGTTCATAGCAGCCCTGGCAGGAAGACTAGCGGAGACTGTCGGTTCCCTGGAGAGCCTTGTTATCCTGACATTTGTCACGTTCTAATAAACACAAATTCCGTGCTTCTAGTTTTGCGGCCATTTCATATTTTACACTTGTTTTTGTCTTGCAAATGGAGGCACACACGTGAGTATAAACTCGAGCAGGCACCTGTGGGAACAAATGTGTGCTGTTAGGCTCAGCCCTTGCTGAGAACTGCCACCACTGTGTGGAAAGATTAAGCTGAGATGAAAGTCACACCTGCAGTGACTTTCTCCTGGAGCCAGGGAAAACCTTTTGTCATGATTAAAGGGCTCAGAGGACAGATATGTAGGGTCCAAGAGACAGAGGCATATCCTGAAGGGAAGCTCTTGAGAGGTCCCAAGAAGGGGCATCTCTATTCTGGACTTGCATGGGATTAGACCTTCAGCTTTGGAGATCAAGAGATAAACAGTCATGCTGAAAGGGACCAGTGCCAAGGACAGGATCGCATGACACAACTCCTGAGATAAGCTCCAGGGAACCAGTGTGCAGTGAAAAGCGAAGCTACTGACAGGGCAGACCCCAAACCCAGTGGACATGGCCATCACAGGGCGGGTGACCGTCAGAAGGGAACTTAATAGGCTAAGGGTGAGCATAAAGGGAGGTGGCTATATGGTGCAAAGATGGACTACCCTAAAGACAAGACCCCGATGCATCAATTTCCCCATTAGACATGCATGCTTCCCACAGTAAGCCACTAGAATTCTCCCCACTGGGATTCTCATTTCTAATTTGGGGGCGGACATGTTTATCTTGAGAATGCATCTTCAGTATTTCCAAGGCCAGCAAATCACTGTCTGACACTTACTTTTTTAAAGTTATCCTTCAGACAGTATGCACGTGTCTGACACACTACCCAGGAAGCAGAGAAGATGTGGACCATTCCTAAGGCAAAGGAGAGCCGAGGTTTAACCAGCGTCATTCTGAGTAAGACGGAAGTGATGAAAACATCAGGTCCATGTAGGAACGAAAGAAAAAGAAACTAGGACATCTGTCTCTTTAACAACTCAATATCTCTGCTTTGATTCTTCAAGGGCAGATTTAACTTTAACTACAAAAGACAATCTCATTTTTCTCTCTTTTAAATCTTTGCCTGAGGATGAATGGAAGTAGAAAGGGTCCACACTTCTGGCTATGATAAGGAATGTTTAAGGAGACAGAAATCATATACAGTTCATGAGGCAGCACAGCACAGGGGTGAAGAATGCTCCACAGTGAAGTCTTGGTCCTGAGTCCTGGCTCTGTCACTTACTCATGGGGCAGATGACCTTTCATGATGGCTCCATTTTTTTCATCTCTAAAGTGAGACTAGCAAGAATACCAGCAAGGCTCATAGTGGGAAACAAAGGAGTTCATACCAAAAGCCCAGAGCTAAGCCAGGGGCACTGTACAAGCCTCTCAAAATATTACCCAGTGTTCGTTTTAAATCTAGTTAAATTTAATTTTAAATTATTAATAGTTTTTGAGTAAAAAGAATATTCATCATTTCAAAGTTTACTTCACATATGTATGCACAAATTCTTCCTTTCCCTCTGAAACATGAGGAGAGGTATAGGCGGGTCTATGTAAAATGATAAGAATTTAGAACATCTTCCCTGTTCTCTTCACTCTATCTCCTGAGGCAGGAGCACATAATGAAGCCCACAGAGCTGTAGCTGTGGAGGTTAGGTTAACATAAAGGAAATTAATGCCTCTTGACTCCTGACCTCCCACCCAAGAATTCTGCCTTATTCTAAAGGTAGCCACATGGTAATGTTGAGAGGGAAAGAAAGTTCTCCCAGAAAAGAATGGGGTTTTAACAATTTCCTTCCCATTCTCTTTATTTAACTTGTAGCAAAATAGATGATAGATAATAGAAAGATGATAGATTATACAAGGTCGTCTTGTAACTGTGCCGCAAAACATGAATTGTTTACGAAACTCATCAATAAGAATTTCAACCAGAAAATTGGTACGCAGTAAGAAGGAGAGCCAAGAATGCTAAGGGACGTGGCCATGACACCGGCTCTGTAAATAGGACATTATCACCTTGACGGTGCGCACTCCCGCTCATGTCAGTGCCGTTGAAGGAAATCACAACACAAATAGCTGGCTTCCTACAGACATTGCATTTAAATTTTATTTGGTGTCAGGATTGTAGGGTTATTTAGAAGAATTATTTAAAATCTCAAAAACTTTCTGCTAGGAAAAACAAATCTGAAAAGGCTCTATTACCAGGAAGAACAGCAGCATCTGCTTAAGAACACACAGCAACCCTACATTCAGATTAGGACAGGAAGTGAAAAAAAAAAAAAAATAACACATCCAATTGAAACTGCGGGAGGACACAGTAGACAGAATGTAATTAGTTGGGTTGACTGTCAGCCAAAACCTCAGGCAGCCACCCCCTTGTTCTTATGAAAACTGCCTGGAGATTTTTAATGATGACGAGCAGTTAGGATCTTGGTTTTAAATCTTCTCTGAAATGCAGGGCGCCATCATTCCCTCCAGCAATGCTGGGATATGGATTCTGGGTTGGCAGTAAAGAGCTTTCAGAAAGGTGAATCCTAACTCCTTAAGCCATCATGACTTCTAGCACAGAGTGTCAGGCTTCATCCGAGTTTTAACCCCAACTAGCCGGGATAAATTTATAATGAGCTGGGTGATTTCAAAATAAAGACACTTTCATGCATGGAATTTAAATGCGGGTATCTGGGCATGAGTATTGGAATTTTAGCACTTTTCTCCCAAGGGCAGGATGCAAGGATCCTGGATTACATGTCACCGCTGTGTTAATTCCATGTCCCTATTAAAGAAGCTTGGTGACACACAGGCAAGGATGGTTGTTACCAAATGCTAGGGCTTTTCCTTCTTAAAGGTCCCTTAAAGGGAGGAGAATGGAAAAAAAAATCACAGATGCAGAAGCCAGAATGGGTTGGAGCCCCAGCTCTGTCTCTCACTAGATCCAGGCCCTAGGCCTTCCCCTTAGCCAATCCAAGCCTCACACCAAAGAAGGCAGGAAGTCTGGGCTCTGATTTTCCAGATCTTTTTAAATGATCAAATCTGTTACTTTCTTGTTATTGTGCTTTTTACTATAAATACAAAAGGTACCATTGATGGTGATTTCCATGCCTGAGACTGGGAATCCAAAAGACCAAGCTGGCCCAGGCCTCCTTCCATGCAGATTGTGTATTTAATCTGTCCTATGGCTAATGACTGCAGCTGCTTCCTGCAGAGCCTGTTATAAGATCTATAAAAGGCCGAGATATTATGGTTTCAGAAGCAGGTAATGAGCATACACAGAAACCACATGGTTTTTTTTCTTTCCATTTCGATTTTTAGTTTGTGGGTTTTCTGCACAGGAGTTCATGGGTATGATGCCAACTCTCACAGACAACAAGGATTTATTGTATTAATAATCTGCAAATTATGGATTGCAAAAACAAAGACATTTGGGGATTTCATTGAACTTCCACCAAAAAGATGCCTGCATGCTGAGGTTTTCAAGTTTTTCTCTGTGCCCGGTTGAAATTAATTATAAAGTATACATCTATTTGCATATTAATTATGGAAACATACCATGGAATATATTTAGAATGTAGTACAACAGAAAAGCATGGCAATTCATGAGTATTGGTGCCAAATCAAGTAGAATATCCAACTAAGTTTACCCCCAACTAGGCTTAATAATATCTTTACTCGATTCTCGAGAAGTTTAAATCATTCAACTTGATAAAGGGGAAAGCCACGTGTCATTTTTGTATTTCAGATCATTTGTAAGAGTATCAACTCGAACTATGACAGAAAGCCTATTGCGAGATGAATTTGAATATTAGGGGCTGACAATCATCAGCCTGGGATGAGCACCTTGTTCTGGCCCACATAAGACAGCTCTGAAAATAGAATTGAAGCTGCGAACACTGTTTTAAAAAGGGAAGTTTTTAATTGAAGATCACAGTTGTTACATGAGCATATAGTATTAGTATTATAAAAATGCTTTCCAAAATCCCTTACCAAAGTACTCCTTTTTCCACATAGCATCTCTCTGGACTCCCTTTCTTTAGGAAATCATACTTTTGGTCACTTGTTATCATCTCCACATGTTTCTCTTCCCTGCTGTCTTGTCAACTTCCTCTGTTGCGTACCTGGGGCCTTCACCTACTCACGCAAGGCAAATAGAACAGACCGGAGTAGGATCACATCTGCTTCTTTATTTCAGCCTTGTTTATTTCACAGGAGCCTACCGTGCTACTCACGTTAGCCCTTTCTGGCTAGACCTTTGTGTCTCACCCACAGTCTACTTGCTTCTCACCTGAAACAACAGGACTACTGTGAAAAGACAATGAAAATATCTCATGGCCAGGCCTACTCTGTATACTGCACAGAGATTCATTCGGTATGCAGTCCACTGTCATAAAATGAAATTTAAGATCTAGGGCCAACTGTCTTTTGCAGACTTTCTTACACGTACTGGGGTTATTTGATATGTCATTCTTGCAGTTCAGTTCTTGGGAAGTTCATCTCCTTCATGAGAAAAGTACAACTGCAAAGGGAGATCTGGAGAACCCAAGAAAGGAAAAGAAAAAGAGAGAGAGAGCAACAGAAAACACTCTTCTAGCTTCTGTTATATAATCAGCACAGTGCCAGGTGCTTTGCATACAGATCTCAGCCACAAACCCATATTAGGACTGAATTTTAAAAGGGTAGAAAAGTGAAGAAAGAGAAGGGGGGAGAACAAGTTGGGGAGCTAAATAGAGTATCTCTGTTCAGAGAAAGAATTGTACCACCTCTTCAGACCCAATTCCATCTGGGTCTTTATATGTCCCTTCCCACTGGGATGACAACTCCCCCTACAGCCATGCCCTGCTCCATGAGCTCTTCTCCACTGGCTGCTTCCTCTCTTGTGCATTAAGAACATTACCCTTTATTCGCTCTTCACCATCACCTCTCTGTCTCCTTCATTCTCTCATTCACCCGAGTTCCCCAGTGGCTCTTTGTACTCAACTCCATGTAGACTGGCTTTGACCCTACAGTGCCACGCCAAATTTAACTAGCAGAAACACTGGTAACCTCCAAATCATCAAACCCTCCAGAAAATACTGAATTTTCCCTTTCCTTGGAGGACGGGCAGCAAATCACATTCTTGAGGCTTTCTCTTCTTTGACTTAATTGCTGTTGATCTTTTGTATATCTCTTAACCCTTTGATTTCCTCTGATACATACTGCTGGTTTACCGTCCTGCTTCCCCCTTTAAATGGTGGTCCCCACAAGGCTTCTCTTCCTACCTCTCTTTCCATTTTACATACTGTCTTTGGGTCAGCTCCTTTACTCCTCTATCTAATATCTTCTCAACCATTGTGAGCTCTGGTTTCCCATAGATCAGAGCCTCCTTGACTCTGGCCTGTGTTTTTGGTGTTTTGTGGATATTTCCATGAGGAGTTTTCCCTCTCAAATTCATTTTTATTTATTTATTTGTTTTTTCGGTACCAGGGATGGAACTCAGGATCTTGTACTTATGCCACTGAGCTATCTCCCTGGCTCAAATTCATTTTATTTCCTCTCAAATTTGCTTCTTTTCCCAGAATACAGTCCTAGGTTAAATGGCACATTGTCCCAGGTGCTTAAATTGGGAGTCCCTCACCTCCCATCTAAACTTCAAAGTGCTATGTCTTCTCCATTCTGCAAGCCTGAGCCTGACATAATAGACTGTCTTTGAACACTCTCCCTCTCTTCCTCCCTCCCTTTCTATGTTTTTGATACCAGGAATCGAACTCAGGACCTTATGCTTACCAGGTAGAAACTGTGCCTCTGAGTCATATCCCTGGGTCTCTCTGTTATTTCTTTTCTTTTTCTTTCTTTTTTTTTTTTTTTGTCTTTTGAGACAGGGTCTTGCTATGCAGTTGAGGCTAGCCTTGCTCTCGCTTTGGTAGCCCAGGATGGTCTCGAACTCGCACCGGTCCTCCTGCCTCAGCCTCCCAAGTGCTGGGATTACAGGCATGCTCCACCACACCTGGCTCCCTCTCAGTTATTTCTATTGCAGTTCAAAGCAAACAAATACAACAAAACAGAACAGGTATCTTAGGATGACATCCAAAGCTCTATTTATTTATTTATTTATTTATTTATTTATTTTTGCATATAGTACACAATTTCAAAACCAGAAAAATTTCACAATGGCTATATTACGTATTTTCAAAATTGGATCATTTAGATTAATAGATATCGGTGTATAAGATTAATCAAACAATTAAACATCAACACTTTCCATAGACATTAATTTTTTTAACAGTTGACACACTGCACACTGTTCTCACAATACTTATGCAGAGCATAGTGTGTGGGCATGACCCACCTTCCTCTTGATGTTGCCAAGGGAAAGGAAAAAAAAAAAAAAAAAAAAAGAATCCTTCTCTTTGAATTAAGAGGAAGCAGATGCATACACAGTCCAATGTTCCAAAATTGCAGTGGGCCACCAGTGAAACTTGCAATGTCAGAGGCTATTGATCCAAGCCTCCTACAGCTCATCTCACCAATCTAGCTCTGCATTTAGTGCCTTGTAACTAAGCTTTTTTGCTGGGTGATCAAGGGCAAGTCAAAGCAAGACCTATACAATAAAACATTCATCTTTTGTATCTTCCAAGGTCAAATCCCCTCAGGATTAATTTTGGAACCATATATAGTGCTTTGTAGAACTGTTGTCAGTGTCAGCCTTCGGGACAAGTTACAGCCATTGCTTGGCCACTTTGCTTACTGTGAAAACCTGAGAGAATGTTTTTCTCTGGGTGACTCCTTAGACACACTATAGTTCATTTAGCCCTTTTCTCTGAGGTCCCATAATCTCCTTGACCAGAAAATTTGAGACATCTCTGAGTTATAGGATATTACAGCACAGGTTCTCTTATGTCCTGAGTCCTTACTGACCTTGAAGGGCTAGGGCCAAAATATTGGCTATCTTCATAGCCCTTCTTTTTCTCCAGTTTTTGGTCTGTTAACTTACATTCTCAATCCTCCAGCAGCAAAACTTTGTGGTACTATTACTCTATAACATAGGTAATTGAGCTTGTCATCATTGGCTTTCTGAATATCAAACATCTTTGACTTAGCTTGGAACTGATATTTTCTGACAATCATTGATATTCTAATAACTGTCCATAGAATGTGATAGAAGCAGTTACACAATTTTTACACAGATATTTGGAAATTCAAGGAAATACAAAATTGTAGCCTGTCAAGCCTACGGTATTTGGCTCAGTCTTTTACTTTCAACTAATATTCTTGAGAGAGAGTGTAACAGTAACTGAGTTTACATTGGGAGCAGTACACATCAAAAAGACAAGAGTGACATGCGTTCCAAGCATAGTTTTAGTGTTATATGGTGCTATGATCAGTGTGATGAACCTTTTGAAGGTTCTTAGGACCAATATCTTATTCATCCTGATTGGTGCAACCATTATGGAAAGCAGTGTGGAGGATCCTTACAAAACTAGAATTGGAAGTCCCATTCAATCCAGCTATCTCCCTACTGGGAATTTTCCCAGAAGAACTGAAAACCATAGCGATATCTGTGCACCTATGTTTATAGCAGCCCAATTTATAATAGCCAAATCTTGTAAACAACCAAAATGCCCATCATTTGAAGAATCGTTGAAAAAGATGCAGTATTTTTATACAATGGAATATTACTCAGCTATAAAGAATGATAAATTTGAAGACTTTATATATAAATGGATGTATATTGAACATATACTTATTAGTGAAATAAACCAGATCTACATGTGTAAATATCATATATTTTCCCTAATATAAGAACTTTGATAAAGAAAATAAAAATTTAAGGGCATAACACAGCTGAATGTGTTATTGATTAAACAATGAAGTGACTGGAAGCAGATAAAAGAGGAAACATATCAGGAGCATAATCAAAGCTCTTTTAACACTCTTTAAACACTGGGCATGACCTATGTTTTCAAGCTTGTCTCCGCTCCCATTTGTGAATACCCACTCTTACTGACATGCTCTCACTATACCTCTCTATTTGCAGCTCCTTAAATATGCTGAGTTCTCTCTCACTGAGGCTCACTTCTCTGGAATTACCTTTCTGAACATGAGTGTGCTCCATGTACTACTGAAGGTTTATTTCTCCCTCAGTTTCCCCTGCCCTCACATGGTCTGGCTCACAGACCCTCTGAGTTCTTTCTCCACAGTATAGCGAAGGCCGGTGTAGGCTTTCTCACACTGCACTGGGGTGACCCTTTGTCCAAACTCCACACTAGACAGAGCAATTCTTCCTTCTGCTATCCTGTGCCCTCCAGCACAGTCTGAAACTGCTCCTAGCTAACCAGTTTCAAGCTGCATTCCTTAACTGTGTTCTTCCCAAGTGTCACTGACTTCCAAATGGCAGGGGCTACTCTCCCTTTGAGTCTATATAATACAACCTCCTTCATAGGGTAGCAGAAAGACAGTTTGGGGAAACCGACATCAATTCCATATGCTTCACTTCTTTCTTTATTAAATGAGAAAAATACCCATTCATTTCAACAGACTGCCAAAGTATTCAATGAGAAAATGCATGTGCTATTTTGTTTTAGTTCCTATAGTATATTATATGCTCAATAAACATTCATTGCTGATATGGCTAGTACAGGATGACTTCTCTTTAAATTCCAGGGTAAGTAGTTGCTTATGAAAAGAGTAAACATAAAGATTTTAATGTAGGCTACAGCACATTAAAAGTTTTTCTTGTTCATGTACTTGTTGTGTAATATTTAATACTTTCCCTATTACCCTTACTTGCTTTTCAATAGATTACTGCATAGAAATTTCATCTTATATATTTTTTTTTATCCATTTTCTTTGTTCATTTTGCCTACCTAGATCTCTGTATTCTTTTGGGTATTAGCGGCATTGTCTTTTGGGAAACTGCTAGTACCACACGTCATGTGGTCCTAGTGGGTGCCTTTAGCACAAATGCCTTGCTACTTCCATTTTTCCCTCATAAAATAGGGACCTGAGTTGAACCAAATCAGGAGGCTCCCTTCTACACTTCTGTCCCAAAGCCTAACCTCCTTGGCACTAAGCATGGCTATTTTATATACATTTTTTAGATGCTTTAGCTCTTTACTTACTAATGTTTGATTGTTCCTTTAAGTGAACCTTTAATTCACTATATCCCTAATAAATTAAATTTCCCTTAGAGTTGCAAGATTATGATTCTACCACTTGCAATGACATTATCACTACCAGCATCAACACTGAATGAACAATTATCTTTAAGCAAATGAAAATGGAGAGGGAGGCAATTTTTTTCAAAATACAGGATGTATTCCTGCTTTCAAAGATTATAATCCAAATGTGACATGGAAGCAAACAAATGCAGCTGAGGAACAACTGAGAGATAAACCATTGATAGCTAGTATTAGGTTCAATTATATGGAACTGCTCTTTTTTAAGGCAAAATCTTTTTCCAACTTTGTATAAGTTAATATAATCGAATTCTAATGGAAGGAGGAGGAGTAAAAAAAATAATGAGAAGAATAAGATGAGCAGTCTGAAGTGGGGAAATCCTTGTATCGGAGGAAAAAGTTATCCTGTACTTGGAAGGGTGAGCAGGCATCCAGGGAAAAGGAAGGGTTTGGCCGAGAGGAAGAAAAGATTTAAGAAGGGCACAGAGACGAGGGAAGCCTATTTTTGAAAGTCAGTGAAAGAGCTCTGCCTCAGTGCAGAAAAGAGCGAAGCAGTGGGAAGTGATCAATGATAGTCACATGAACAGTTGTGGCAGATGAAGCAGGAGTCCTCAGAAGTGTCTGTAGCCTGATCTCTAGAATCCATGAACACGTGAGGCTTCACAGGAAGAGAGAATTAAAGGTGCAGATAGACGAAGGGTGTTAACTACCCAATTTTAAAACAACAGTCTTAATCTAGATTTTGCTGGTGAACTCAGAAGAGTCACAAAGGCAGCTATAAATATGGAGTGTGATCAGAAGGACTGAATGGATCATTGCTGGCTTTGGAGATGTGAAACAGGGGTCACAAGCCATGGAATGCGGGCAACTTCTAGAGTATGAAAACAGTAAGAAGTGGTGTTTTTCCTACGGCCTCCAAATGCTGGCATAGCTCTGCCAAAACCTTTAGCTCACAGAGATCTAAGTTGGATTTCTAGCCTTATAGAATGGTAAGACAATAAATCGATGTTATTTATAGTCACTAAACTTGGGACAACTTTTTATTGCAGCAATAGAAAACAAATATAATAGCATTTTTAAAAATTAATAAGAGGTAAGGCACAAAGGCTTCCCCATTAAAACAGATGTCCAAGTAACCAAAAGTACATGCTGAGCGCCAGCTCTGGGCAGAGAGCATACAGGTGCTTTACAGAGGGCCTTGCTCTTGGCTCCACATGCAATAAGGAACCTCGCGGGTCTCAAGTAGAGACGTCCTCAAAGGCAGAGTAGCGAGGCAGTAAAAAGGGGATGCGAGATCAGCAGCTTCTCCTCACACAGCTCCAACATCACTAGGGGTAAATTTTCATTTAAAAATTGCCTGATTTAAACACACTAGCATTTTTACAACTGTGTGACTCACCTGTGGGACCTGCCAGATCATTTCCTTTGATTATTTGTGTATAAATTATTAACGCGGCAGATCCTGTTGGTGTTTATTGCTCATACTAGGCATGGTTCTTTGGCAGTCACTTCTCTCAGCAAGAGAGTCAACTAAATGAAAAAAAAATTAAAAATTTATAACATTTAAAGGCTTGCTTCTTGTATAACAAAGTTACAAATTAGTTTCTTTTTCCCTCTTTCCTCAAAACATGAGATGTAATGGCAGAGCCTGGAGCTATTCCTGAGGCTACGGCAAAAGTGATAGATTTCCTTCAAGACATTTGGTGGGCTGGGGAGATAGTCTAAGCACCTGCCTGGCAATCCCAAGGACCTGGGCTTGAACCCCGCTATGGCATACCATGCCAGCCCTTGAGCCCTGGGAGAGCCATGCCAGTCACCAAAACTAAGCATGGTACCACATGCCTGTAATGCTAGGGCTGAGGAGGCTGAGACACGAGGATCACAACAGTGCCTATTGAGACTCTGTATGAAATAAGTTTTTTTATATAAAATTTTTTTTTTAAAAAAAGAAGTTTTGTGATCCACTTTGAGGGATCATCCTGAAATAAAGTACCATTTTTTACTTTTGCTTCCTTTCCTATAAAAGTAAATAACACAATCATTTTTTTGTTAACGCAATTACACCATTTATGTAATTAGTGATTTTTCAAATGCCTTTTAGATTTTAAAAAGTCACATGCATAAAACTTATACATTAGAAATCGTTTAGTTGGTGAGTTCTCTAGTCCAATCCCACAGCCATAATCCTAGCTGTTTAGCTTACCTATTGATTTCTTACTTAATTCATATCTCATCTTTAAAAAGTCTTATTCTAAAATACTCTTTGAGGTTAGGTATTTCCACTTTGAATTAATTTCCAACAATCTTCCTAAAAAATATAAATCTATTCCTAACAAATACATAAATAAACAAAATCAAATGCTCCTGGAAATAAATCCTTGTGTGTATGGGGCAATAATGAACTATAGAAGAGAAGTACTGTAGCACATAAGTGGAACATATTTAAGGTAGTGCAATTCATTACACCTAAATCGTGGAAGTAGCCCACAGGTCTATGAACAGGTGGATAGATAAGGAAAATGCTGCATTTGCATAGAACGGAGTATGAATACCACAAAGGCGGAGAAGGGTGAGCCACTCGGAGGAAAATGGATGTGTCCTGAGCCCATAATATGAAGGGAAGTGAGTCAGATCCACAAGCGTAAATGGTGCGTTCTCTTACATGAGAAAGCCAAAGAGTAGTGAAAGAACAAGAAAGATAAAAGGTAACAGAAGGCAGGGAGCTCAGCTTTTTCACCGGAGAAGAGGATCCAGAGATGGAGGTGAGGGTAAGGGGTGGGGAGATGAGATGGAAACAGAATTAAGGAGTGTCCTGTGCAAGTGCCAATGGCGCGCAAAGAATGTGAATGTCGTGTGCTACAAAGATGTACAGAAAGAGAGGGAAAGGGGATCGAGAGACTGGTAAGGAGAAAGAGATGGAGGAAGGAATAAAGACTTACTGTGTGCATGCACTGACTCACCATGGGTAAAGCAATCATTGTGTACTACATGCATGTACTAATAGACAGACAGGGCACTGGAAGATTCAACATTTCTAGGCCTTAGATACCTTGTTTATGAAATACTTTCTACCTGAGATCCTTGTCAGATTATAGTGAGAAAGAAAGAGAGTTGAGGGTGGCATCGGGTAAGAGGAGAGTGTGCAACTGTAGCCAGGCCATGTTATAATGTTCTATCCCCTCACCTTCAGTGCGATACCATCATAATCCCCCTGCATAAGCGCTAGGTTTATGTCATTATACATACGGTAACGCTGAGTGCAGTTACAGACTGAGAAACATTACATGTAACTAGGATAGGCTTTGAGGAGAATTGTCACTGTCTTGCCAGACACCTGGCTCAGATAAAAGTTACAATAGGGTCTTCAAGCCAAGGGAAGTTGCTCTTCTCAAACCCAGAGAAACAAACTGGGAAAAGAGGCTCATGGAGATGGAGAATTCCAAATTCTCAGCTTTGACTGAGTTGATCCAGCTACTCCATTCATCTCAAGGTTAGGGGTTTGGCTTGTTCTCAGTCAATGGCCTGACTGTCACAGAAGAGGCTTAGTGAATCTTTGTGTATTTGCAATTTATGTAACTAAATTCTGATTATGACTTTTAAAGAGCTCTACTCTATTATTATAAGAAGAGACTGTGGCAGTAACCATAAATGCTATGGCTAAAAATAACCACCAAGTCTCTTGTGCTGGGGCTGTAGTTTAGTGGCAGAACGCTTGCTGTCACGTGCAAGGCCCTGGGTTCCATCCTCAGTGTCACAAAAATGAGAAAAGAAGAAAGAAATAGTTAGGTTCTCTGATGATGATTTGAACTTACAGTTCAAAGTCCTAAGCTTTTACCAGTTCATTGAAAGTAGACCTCTTACACCACCATTCTGGAAATTATCACCATTATTCTGCTTTAAAGAAGGCCAGGCTCAGCAGTTCTTTGGTCTCTTTTGCCATGCCCATAGTAGGGGCTTCATCACAATTAGCTCCCTCACCCCAAATGCTGCCATGTGCCATGATAGGCTAGCATCTCACTTCTATCAGCAGGGTGCCTACATTCCATCCAGGGGTAGGACTAAGAGGCCCTTGGAGGCCCTTGGAGGCCCTTGGAGGGCCTCTTTTCTGAGACCACTGCTGGTGTGAGTACCGAACAATCAAGGTCAAGCAGGGAAACAGAAACCACATGAAGAAGTTGGTAAAGAAATTAGAGAATTAAAGAGCAAAAGTCGGTATCGTCAGAGACCTGGCAATTCCATGAAGAGGCCACATGGGTGGAGGGCCTTGATTTCTGAGGAGTCAGAGAGGAGAATCCCGCCTTCCCGATCACGCCCAGCGTGGCGCCACCTCCCGACAACACGGCTGCCTACGACTCCGAAGTCCAGCTGCCTTCCAAATCCTCCACCTCTGAACGCGTGGGACTGTGGGGCACATTTTAGATCTTAATCCTTATTAGGCACTGTCAGTGTGAGCTGAGACCAGACAGACAGAAAGGGTTGTTTTGAGATGTCTCAGGAATCTTATCATTCCAAATAACCAAGAACGGGACATCTAAAATAGAAAAAGCAGATTGATGATCTCTGTAGAGAAAGAATTACAAAGAATCTCAGAGTGCAGAAAAACCTATGAGTCCTTCAACCCTTTCCTAAGAATAATGGGATCCAGTGAGTCTCAGAATGCAAGAGCCCAACAGAGAAGGAAAAGGGCGGAGCCCGTCTTCACCTGCTCCATATGCTGGCCAAGGGCAAATCCTGCTCAGCAGCCCCTGCCAGAGAGGGCTAGGCCAAGTAAAAGGAGTTGGTGCCGGCTCCCCTGACTCCGCAGCCTTCCTCCAGGGTCTGCTGTTTCTTTCAGCACCACAGGCCACAAATGTTCTGGTACAGAAGGACCCAGCCTGAGTCTAGGCTTCTGGGGGAATCTGCCACAGCAGCCTCCAGCCGTGAGCTGCGATGGCCCCACATACGTCACTGAGGCCAGCGGCTGCCCGAGTCCACGGTCAGAGGCCAGCTTGTGATGTGGGCTGGGGCCGTGGGTGCGCGCTCTGTCTGGACTCTCTCAGCTTTGGTTTTGACCACAGCATTCGAGACAAATGGACACACTGGGCCTGAGCATGTTTTGAGTTACTCCGCGTTGCACACACATGTACAACAAATCTGGGAACCCACAAGTGTTTGACCAATTATGTTGCTCTTCTGCAAAGTGTTTATTAAATTTTGAAAAACGAGATGATATGAAGAGGCAAACAACAGAAGCAATCTCAAACCCCAAACGGCTTCAAATCTATAAACGATTTCTGAAAAACATTCAAGTAACTTTCCAACTGTTTCCAGAGTAGTATGGAAAACAGATCTCTCTTTAAGATTCCGGACATTTTTAAGTGTGTCAGAATGATCTAAGGACGTCTGTGGGGATGCAAGGAAGTCCATGCATCAGATCCTCACGACGCAGCCCAGACAATTGTCAGCCGTGCAGCACGGTGCGCTGGTGTCACTGCGTGTTTCCAAATTATGTGTCTGTTCATAGGAGAAAAGGTACACAGGTCACATGAAATTTTATGTTTGTAATTAATTAATTAATTGTTTCTTTTTTAAATTTTTGCCTCTGCTAAATATTGAAGCCAGGCAAGCACTGTACCAGCAGCATCCCTCTCTCTTTTTTTTAAATGTATTTAATATAGGGTCCTACTACATAATTGGACTCTGATGCTCCAGTTTTCAGCTTCCTGAGCACTGGGATTACAGGCGCATGCCATCACACCCAATCTCAATCGCAGTCTCAGCAAGGTTGGGACCTGTATGAGGCACTGGGTGTAGAACCCTGGTCCCTTGTCTGCCTAAGCAGGCTCTTTAATCCGCTAAGCTATCTAGCTGGCCGCAACCAGCCCTTTTTTAAAGTTCAGTTTTGAGACAGGATCCACTAAATTCCCTAAGCTGGGGGCTGGGGAGATAGCTCCGAGGCACAAGTGCCTGCTGGGCAAGTGCAAGGTCATGAGTTCGAACCCTGGTCCCACCAAAAAAAAAATAAATTCCTTAAGCTGACCTCTAACCTGAGAACCTCTTGCCTCCACTTGCCAAGTAGCTGAAATTCCAGGCATGTACCACCACGTCCAGCCCACTTTATTTATAAAAAGAAGTGTTTCACCTACTCCAATGTTTTCCTATCATTAGCAGTTATCCACTAGGAGGCTTGAAAGCAATTTAATCAGTCACAATCAACATTTAAAAAGCAAATAAAATAGAATCAAATCAACACGAAAATATCAAAGCCTATCACGGTTGGTAAAAGTAGTTCTGATTTAATGAAATTTCTGCTTCCAGGTGTGTATATCTCCAGAGAAATTGTTTTACTCCTCTATGATATGTTTTTAAATTTTTAGAAATGAAACAATATAAAGGAATATTAAGAGCATCACAATTAAGCAATCAGTTATCAATTTCTGAATATGTTCAAGTAACTCCATACTTACTGGCAAATGATGATTTTTTAAATTGGGCTCTGCAATAAAAGCTGTTACTAAGAAGTTTGATGAGAAAGAATGAAACCTCTCATTTATGCTTCCTCTAGACCTCACATGCCAGGGGCCCTAGATGGTAGGAAGCTGGGCCCATGGGTCTGTGATAACAATACTAACCTGTACCTTCTTTAGCACGCACCAGGCTTCCCTGCAAGTGTTAATTGCTTCTGGGCATCATCTCATGGACACCCTCACCGCTATGCGTGAGGAAATCATGATGCTATTTTACAAGGACTGAGGAAATTAAGCAATCTTGGAGCTGCTCAGAGCATATAGTTGGCAGGAGGGCCAAGATTTGAAACTTACAGGCTGACTCCCAAGTCTTTAATTTTTCTTATGATTTGCTGCCAAGCATGGGAAACTCTGAGCATCAGTTAGCAACTGGGCCCAGGGTGCAGATGGGCACAGGTCCTTTGCCTGGATCTCATGCGATGGCTGATGACCAGCTGCCTGCCTTCTCCTTGCTGAGAAGCAGGCACACTGTGCGCTTACGAGCCTGCCCAGCCCTGGAAGGAAAGACTCAGCCTATCTCTTCATATTTTTTCTCTCTCATCTGTAAACCAAACTGCCCTCCTGGACCCCCAGAATCCCTGTGCCAGAGAAGCCACACACTGCAGACACGGCTTGATTGGAAGGGGAAACATCAACCCTTGCCAATTAATATGTGTAGCTCTCCTGTCTGAGGGCTGCAAGTGGAGCCAGCCGACACACGTGGGCTGCAATAGGAAGAATCTTTAACCCTTTAGAAGTGGAAAGGATCATTAAAGCTTTAACAGAAGCACTTCTAAACCTTGCATATATTGTTTCTGTCCTTCTTGGTACCACACAAAAGCCTGGACCCTGAGCAGCCCTAGGTCCTAGAGTAAGGAAAAAATAAATATATCCCCTTAAAAGGTATTAATACCCATTGATCCACTTGTTAGATCATTAGTTGAAATGGCTTTGTGCCTATAGAAATTACTGACTAAAACCTTAAACCTTTCTCTGGCTCACACTGGGAGTGATTAATAGCCTAGGTAACCATTAGGTCCTCCTTTAATCTAACAAAATTATGGTGATGTACATACAGTGAGTTCAAATGAGAGTCATAGGCAAGATTCATAGTGGGTTGTGGGAATGTGAATCTTTCTTAGAAAGATTCATAGGTGAAAGCTGGAGAGGCAGGCTTAGGTAGAGGTCAGAGTGCAGGATAAAGCTCACTGGAGAAGTTCTAGAAAAGTTCCGAGTTACAATTTGGCAAGAGGTTACAGCCTTTCTGGATGACCACGATCTTTCCACACAGTGTGCTCCATTTTCTAAGGTGTTACTCCTCATAACACTCACAACCTCCCTTTGAAGTACACACTTATGAAAAAGAAACTAGGATTGAAAGATGGGAGAGGACCTGCCCCCGGTCACCCGGGCTTGAAGTGACAGTCTTGCACATCCCTGACCCTTCTTCTGGAGCTTTCTCCCTAGGCAGAAGGGCTCATAGAACCTTCCTGACAGATGCCAGAAAAGATGAAGCTGCCTTAAGAAAAATAGGATTCTGAGCTGGGTGTGGTGGTGCAGGCCTGTAATCCCAGCACTTGGGAGGCTGAGGCAGGAGGATCGATGTGAGTTAGAGACCAGCCTAGGCTACAGAAATGAGCTCAAGGCCAGCCTGAACTGCATAGCAAGACCCTGTCTCAAAAAAAAAAAAAAAAAAAAAAAAAAAAAAAAAAAAAAAAAAAAAAAAAAAAAAAAAAAAAAAAAAAAAAAAAAAAAAAAAAAAAAAAAAAAAAAAAAAAAAAAAAAAAAAAAAAAAAAAAAAAAAAAAAAAAAAAAAAAAAAAAAAAAAAAAAAA
>PVJA010008054.1:0-65993 GCA_004027025.1 Myocastor coypus
AGATTTTTTTGCTCAAGCACTGCTTGACAATGAATCTGGCTCTGTGTGCAGTACTGGGAGGTTCTTCCCTGAGACATGAGCTCCAGATATGCCCTGCAATTTGAGATTGCATTAACACATATTCATGTTCATATCAGCAGCACCCACAACTCAGTTGCGCTCCCCTCATCTTACTTCAAAAAATAAGAGCTTAATTTGTGGGGAAAGATTGGTTCTGTCTGTCTGGGTACAATAAGGCAAACCCTTAGGAAAGATCATTATACCCAATGTGGAAAAAGGAACTGATCTTACCATCATGCTCTGGAGCTGTTTCTGTTTGTCATTTTTAGCGGAATGGTAGGGCTTTGTGAAGGTGTGAAACATTTTGTGATTTTTATGGACTGACACAGAGGCTGGTTGATCAAGTAGAGACCATTGCTAGCATGAGATTCTGACCTAGTCAAAATGATACTAATGGAAAATTAATAAAAATGCTTACTTCAATTTGTATACTTTCACATCTCTCTCACTTTCTATCTTCTATTTATATTTTTAGCATTAGCTACTCTATAGGTTTCTGATTACATCACTAATAATTTTTGTCCTTCTTTACATAGACCTGGATTTGTCTTCCTAGTTGTTTATACTTCAGTCATATTTTATTGTCACTTTTTTCTCTATTAATGTAATCATAGCCGCTCATTCTATCATTGATCTATGGCGGGTTAGTTAGTTAAAAAGAAATCTAAGACCAAATGTCAAATTTCTAAGACGACAGGACTGTGATTCTCTACATCAGGGTAGCAGGCTAGGAAGAAAGTCAAGACAGGGCACCAGGAACTGAAACATCTGGTATTAGGTCTGCCCCTAAAGTCTTCATTTCTGCAGGAATCTACCAAATAAAATCAACAGAAACTCCTCACAGTTGCCAAGTTATGCAACTTCCTCAAAATCAAACAGTGCCTATTGCTCAATAAGTATTTGTTGATGCTAAATGAGTAAGAAATTTGTCTATTCTCTTTGTGAAAAATAACAATCTTACTACTCTTTACTTCAGTCCTTAATGGGTAATATTAATCATGAATTTATGAGAACTTCAATGGTTAGAGAAAACTCACACTCTTACCCACATGCCTCCCTTGCAGACTCACAAATCCCATATCACATTAAAATGCTTCCTATTTTTCTCTCAAATTCCTGCCACACTAATGTTGAGTGTTTAATCAAACCATGTAAAACAATATAACTGTTTTTCATCAAATTCTGACCTGTTTAGAATTCTTATCATGATACAGAACTTTCCCTGGATAAAAGATAGTCTCATTTCCTCAATTTCTCCTCTGAGCCTTTCGTGCCATGTTTAATGCTTGCTATCTGTAATAATTGATCAGATAATAAAGAAATAAATTTTCATCTTTATTCATAATCACTCTAATTCCATTGCTAAGTCAAAACACTGGGGGTGGGGGGACTTCAAAGTCCTCTGTTGCTCATGGCAAAGCCAAATTAATTCTGATGGTCATTCCACTGCATGCATAGATACCTTTTGTCATTCCAGTAAGTGCTTCCGACCTAGGAAAACACAGTGTGAACAAATGATATGTCTGCTCTTCCTTGAGCCAGCTGGGGCTGGGATAGACTCAAGTTCCACCTCATTAA
Source organism: Myocastor coypus (assembly GCA_004027025.1). Taxonomy (NCBI): domain Eukaryota; kingdom Metazoa; phylum Chordata; class Mammalia; order Rodentia; family Myocastoridae; genus Myocastor; species Myocastor coypus. Next base: position 1,639 of record PVJA010008054.1, read on the forward strand.
AATCATTTTCTCATTTATTGTACATCTTTCTTCCTGTGGAACTCAGGAGAGAAAGCCTCGCTCTCAGCCACCTAACATGGACCAGATTGACCACTGTTTTTCTGTAATTTCAGGTTGGGTTTCCACAGTGTAGGGGCATCTACACTGACCAAGAGATCTAAGGGGATAAAAGAAAAGAAAATAACTCTGGGTTCTCTCCCTACTGTCCTGACAGGTGACATTACAGTTTATTTGCCAGAGAATAGACTTCACATTTGGCTCTGAGTTGCCCTGGAATCTTAAGATATTTATGAAATTCCCAGATATGTTTATAATTTACAATAGCAAACTGCACTTGGAAATCAATACAAAAACAGAGAAAAGCAAACTATGACATTGCCAAATATGTAATTACTCTGTTCTATACTTCTTTTTTATCTCTTGGGAATGATTGCTTTGATATCAAGTGATGACATGTATTTGTGGGAAAGCAAAAACCATCTTTTCTGTGACTTATTTCCTAAGATGTGTGCGCCCAGTGATTCCTATCATTGTCAATGCTTCGCCAAAGATCACTGTTCCCAAAAATGCTGGGAACATCACATTTCATTTTATGAGGTTATCCAGTACTTCTGGCTATATAAAAAAATATTGCCATTACATCTTAAGCTATCATATATCTTTGTCTCTTGGTTCTGTTTGTCCTCTAACTTCTGTTATGTCATTCCAAGTTGTCCATACACACCATAGATTTTCTTGAGTTATGCTATTCTCAATCTTCTCCCTTAAAATGTGTATTCATCCCATCTAATTTTTGCCATTCTTCAACACCCAGGTCAATCGTTTATATTCTAGGGATCCTTTCTGTTATGTCATTCCAAGTTGTCCATACACACCATAGATTTTCTTGAGTTATGCTATTCTCAATCTTCTCCCTTAAAATGTGTGTTCATCCCATCTAATTTTTGCCATTCTTCAACACCCAGGTCAATCGTTTATATTCTAGGGATCCTTGCCACTGATATTTGTTTATACCAACCTTTTTCTGTATTTATGTATACTACACTTTTCTCACCATTTTTATTATAAATCACAAGCAAGTGATAGCCATCTTGTGCTTCTCTTTTCTTATATTCTCTAGGATGTACTTCACACCACTATACATTCACATGGTGACTAGGAGCCATAAGACATACACACATATATAAATACATATAGAGAATCATTGTTCCATAAACATAGGAATATATGAAAATAATATTTTAAATATGTATTACTTAGAAGTTACCCACTTAATTTTGCTCTCTACTAAATTATTTTCATTTGTTCAAGCTGACCTGAACACCACCGATCTTACAACATACAAGCCACAATAATTTATTTTTTGCAATTGTGGATGCTGGAAAACCCAAAGTCAAAGAACCCAAAAATTCAGGTCTGCTTCTTCACAGATGCCCAACTTCTTGTGTGTTTTCATATGGTTGAAAAGTCTGAGGAAATCTATGGGATCTTTTATGAAGCACACTAATTTCATCAGTGAGAGCTATACGCCCAGGACCTAATCCTTTCCCAAAGACGCTAGCTCCTAATGCTAAAGCTTAGCAGTAAGAATTTATCCTATAAATATGAGGAACTTACAATATTAAGCCTACTTCAAGGACATTAAAATGGCATCAAAAATGAGCTTCTCTCCCTTTTTCATCTTAAGGATATTCATGCTCTAAGATAATAATAATAAGTAAGCTCTACAGTACTATGCACTGATTTTCATAGGACCTGTGTTTGTATATCTAATTTAGAGGCAAAGACACTGAGAATTGAAATAATAACATTCTTAAGATTTCAGAGAGGCAGAGAGACTGAGACAGAACAGAGAATTAGAATTTAGAATCCAGACCTATTTCTATTATAAGAAACAGAGAAATGTGTTCTTTCTTTTTCTTGCTGGCATTGTTTTGCCTGGAATACTAAAGCACAGGGAGGAGCTCCACTTAGCACTCTCTGTGTAACCAGCATCCTCCTCCCCAGTCTCCATGGGACGCAGGGTGCACAGGCACCTCTGAACAGCTTGCAAAGATTTACCATCCTCTGGGAGAACTATCTCTTCTTCTGTTCTTTAAAATTATCCCTTCTTTTATTTGTCTCTCTAGTTCTCTCTTGTTCCATCTTGCCTTTTCTTTCATGCTTACTAGGTGTCTGCCTGGCTCAATATCTGATAGACTGATTTCCATTCCCTGCTAATAGACAAGTAAGGCTTAACTTTTGTCATTCTGTCTTAGAAAATGTCAATACTGAAAGTGAGTTCCAAAAAACAGTCTTTTTACTCACACTATGGAAAGTCTAATAATAACAAAGTGAAACAAAGATTTGGAAACCTGAAGTCTTGCGACAGTGCCCTTCAAGGACACTATGTCGGGAATGGTCATATACAAGGCTGACTGACACGGGTATCCAAATTTCACTACTTTCTCCAATTCCTTTCTGTAGAATGAAGCAAAATTTGTAGCAAGCATGGCAAACAGTACTATCACTACCTGGGCCTCCTTTGTGTTATTTTGATTATTCTAGGAACCAAAATTTCAAATTATCCATTTCTGGTGCCTACATAAGAAATGCATAGACTTCGATCTGAGCATCCTTCCGTGAAAACAGGGACTTCACCTCACGTGAACATCTCAAGGACCAAAGCTTCCAAGGACAAGATGCCCTTTCCCATGATGCGATGCACCTACATGTATCTTCCCTCAAGCCTGAATTGGTAAGGCTGTCCAATTTTATACTTCCAGCCTTCCAAACTGTGGGCTGCCTAAGTATATCTCTTTATAACGTATCCAGCCTCAAGCATGTTGTCTCACAGTGGAAACATGGAATGATACAGTCTTGCACTTTATTATAATAATTCTTTTGTACTTGTGTTTGCCATCCTTACTAAAAATGAATGGTTTTGGAAAGAAAGATGTTCAAAAAATAATGTAACAAAATATATAATTAAGTATCAATTTGGGCTAAGGTCAAAACAACACCATTTTATATCTAGAAAATTAATTTTGTCATAGATAAAAGATTGCTAATGATCAGAATAACAAATCAAAATCAACACCACCAAATTGCAGAAAGTAATGAGCCTCATATTGTGTTTATTTTTGTGATTTGGATTTGCTAAACAAAGGACAGGGAGATAGCTCAGTGGCTTAACCACCTGCCTGAATTTGTCAAATAGAAGCATCTGATTTTCTTTAGATGCCCAGTGTTTGCTTGTGTGCTATCTAGGCCAAATGAAATATTATTTGCCACAGATAGAATTTCATTAGCTTTTTGTTGTGCATTATGTACTCATTCACCCTCATATTTTTTTCATAGATATAGACAGCTTTGTCTTTGGGAGATATGTACTCTGAGTTTGCATTACGCAAGTGCAGAGTGGCCTGTGATGGCCTTCTGGGTCAGGTCAGAGATTGAAGGGTCCCAGATGGCTTCAGAATCTTGCAGCCCCTAAGTCTGTTGCTAGGAGATTACATTGATCTTTCCTAGCCTCTTTGTGGTAGATCTCATCTACTTTCCAGGGATTGATTATTGTCATTTATAGCAGGAGGGAGTTAGAACCTTTGTTTTGACTTCAATATTTATAAAGTTAAAAACAATCATGGAACCACGAGATGCCTTATGGAATGCCCTTTTTCTACTTACTTATGACTAGAAATATATATATATATATATTTATAGTATATTATGATTATGAGAGATAATTTATTTTTATTAACGGAAGTCAATTTGTTTCTTACTGGTGAAAACAACATTTTTGTGTGCCTTCATTTCCCACCTCACTGTCTTAAGAGCACAAAAGTCCAATTAGAACAGTTTTTTCTGAAGCAGATTCTATTTCCAATCTTAAAGCATTGCACTTATGAGAAATAACAGGAGACTTTGACATTCTGTAGTGCTATGAGTTCTGGCTCCTAAAGGTCAAGCTGAACACACTGTTAATAACTCAGTAGCTGCCCTACAAGAATGCTGGTTTCCTCACACAAGCCATCTTTCAGCTAGCGGAGCTCACTCATTAGTGTGCTGCTAGAATCAGTTAGGTGGCAGCCTCTGTACAGTCTGGTTTTCTGATTACATCCCCCAAGTGACTGTTTGCCTGATTTTAATATAGTTCTGCCTTATATTTCAGGTGATGCTAAAAGAACCAGACAGAGAGAGCTTTGAATGGGGATGATTTTCATTAGATCTCTGACAGATTCCATTTAAAAATGAACGCCTCACCAGTATTTCCCCTAGCCCACTTCGTGTGGCAGAGGTGGCTGTATGGAACCAGCAGTCTGAAAAACCTAACATCTCTTCCCTCTTAGAAGAAATAGAGACATGGTGGGAACTTTCATAAAAATAATGGTGGTCTGTTTGCTACAATGACCTTGTTAAAATGTATGGAAAAGAGGCTTGAGAATCACAGCTGTCCCAAGTTGATTAGTTAGACAGTAAGTATTATATCTGATAAGGAAAGGGGCTTAGAACTGAGAAGAGAGCTGGCCGTGTTGCTTCAGACCAGTAATCCCAGCTCTTGAAAGGCTGGGGACAGAGGGTCCCTGTGGGCTGAAGGTTGGCCTGAGCTACCTAGTGACATAGCAAGGCCTCATCCCAAACAAAATGAAACCAAGAATGGAGAGAAGGGAGAAAAATTTGACGTTTGGTGATTTATTTTAAAATATAATATTTCTAGCAAACATGAATCAATAAAGATTTTAAGTTATAAAAAAATGATATTAGATGTTCATGTTCTATTACAGATAGTTAGATAAATAGATAGATAAATATGTATAGTTATTATTTTACTCATCAATCATAATAACCCTAGTGAGTATCTATTATTTTAAATAATGTAAGAAAATTGTGCCACAAAAGCCTAGAATGGTTTAGGAAGACCTATGCAAGTAGGAAGAAGTGCAGGAAGCCAGACTTCAAACTCCAGCAGTGAGAAGGCAGCGTCATAATTTCCAGCTGCACACTGCTGAGTTGAGCTGTGCTAGATTAGTGACCCACAGGCCTGTTCCCAGTCTTTCCAGCAAAGTTCCTGAGCAATCATCAGCCAACCATAGATTCTCTCATTGCTCTTCTTCATGAGCCTTGTCTTCGGCTCATGATGCACTGTTCACAACAGCCTCCTTCTAATCCATGGTTAAACTCAACTTCCAGGTGTGGAATGGAGTGGAGGCAGCATCTCTTCTGCTTCTCAGAGTTTCTCAGGTGAGAGGGGAATCATCTCCAAATCACTAATATCTTCCAGGAGTGATCCGTTATGTCCCTTTCCTCATGTGAAGGAGGACAATACTGACTTGCATCTCCACGCATTTGCATTCTATACCTCAGTTGCATTCATCTTGTCTTACTGTTTGTCGCCTTAATCCTCTTTTTAAAAATACAGAAATATATAATGTCTGTAAGGCACTAAGCCAGATGCTAGAAATTTGGTGTCATCTCAGTTTTGGAGTTTGAGCACAGGGAGCACACTACTAAGAATTTAGTTCACATTTACATCATATCAGTATAATTTTAGTGTGTAGAATTTTATGAGCTCTAATTCAGTTACTTTTTATTCCTTCTCCAGATTATTGAAAGATTGACTTTAAATTCATGAAATCAAAATTAATTTTGAGTATATTTTAATTCATTATTTTTCTTTTCATCTGCACATACACTGAAAAATAATACTGCACATAATAATTGAGTATAGTCAATAAATGAATAACATAAAGTAGGTGACCATGTTCCAATAAAAGTGGTTTTGTACATATCTCAATGGCTGTACTACTAAGTTATAACAGTAGTCATTAGTATGTATTGAGGACCTACTCTATTTCAGTCTCTCTTAGAAGCACTTTTTTGGATCGTTTCATACCCATGACTATCTAATAGAGTAGGTACTATTACTATCTACTATAGGAATCTGTTGGTTGCAGTGTGCTCCATTCTACCTGAAAAGAAATGGCAGCTAGAACAAAGAAAGTAGAGACAAGAAGACAAAGGCTAAGGTTAAGTGATGACTTATCTGCCTTGTTGGTGAGACAGCCCCCTAAGCAACAATACAGTCATTTATTTATACCTTTGCTAAGTTAGTAACACGTGACACATGGTTCCCTAGTGACTAATAGCTGATATTATCCAGTCAGGTTGCCTATCTCAGGACTAAGATAGCTTGTCTGCTTTAGGCACAGAGGCCTAGTCCTGCTTACACACGTTTGACCAATTTTCTAGCTTCTGTGGCTCCCAACAAATCCTCCTTTTTGTTTTGTCGTATCAGAGAGGGGTGTTCCATTTCAGTGAGAGGAGCTGTATTTGGAGAACTCTTTAGAAGACCTTTTCACATGTGATGCCAGTCCAAAGATTTTAGATACACGAATTCAGCAATGTAACACTATGTAGTCCAATATTCCATAATAGTAGTGAGTTATCAGTACAGTTGGTAACTGTCAGAAGTTGTTAGTGATTTGAGTCTTTTACACATTTGCATATTAGCGTGGCATTATTTTTCACATCTCATGCTTATACATTTTTGCTGAATGGTTAAGACCAAGTTAAAGCAAGACCTGCATAAACATAAATTTAACTTTTGGCCAAGGAGATAGCTCAGTAGAATAAGCACCTCCTTGGCAAGTTCAAGGCCCTGGGTTCAATCCCTGGTATGATAACTAATTAATTAATTTAACTTTTGCTATCTGACAAGGTCAGTTAAGTCTGCTCAGGATTTACCTAGGAACTGCATATGGTACCTCTTAGTTCTTCTGCCATAGTTAGCTATCTGGATGAATCCACAGCCATTGCTTGATCAATTTGCCTTCTGCTAAAACCTGAGAGATTTTTCTCTCTCCAGGTGACTCTCCTTAGGCACACTACGCATCACTGATCACTTTCCTCTGTGGGCTCAGTATCTCTTTGATCAGAAAATCAGGGACTCAGGATGTGACAGCAGAGTTTCTTTTATGTCCTGAGTCTTCACTGACCCTGAAGAACTGGAGTCAAAATATTTGCTAGCCTTTTATTCTATCTATCTCTCTAATTTTTGGTCTCCAAACTTTAGTTGTTAAACATTCGGAAGAGAAGTATAATAACATTACCCTGTAACAGAGGCAGCAAGCTTAATATTATCTATCTGAATATCAAACTCCTTAGACATAAAATGGAATGGTTATCTTCTAACAAACACTGATATTCTAATATTTAAATTCCTATAAAATGTTAAAAGGACAATTACATATTTTGACACAGAAATTTAAAAATTAAAACTATATACAACATCCTGATGCAGAACAATCCTGATGACATTTTGTGACACACTTAAATTTTCATCTTGACATAGTACTTTTGACCAGTCATCTGTATTTAATACATAAGAAATTTTTACTTAGTCATTGTTAAGTAATATATACATCATAAGTTTTTTGTTAAAGGCAGAGGTTTGAATCTGAAAGTCTTACCATAATAAGCAATCTTTGTTTTACATTGTGGTAGGCCTGTATACTTGTAATCATGAATGCACTTAATATACCATGAAATTACCAATAATGAATTACCATTCACATGTGAAAACCTTTGTTTCTTAATTTAATTTTCTACCCAAGCCATTTTTAAGAGAAAACTTTATTGTATTAAAAAAGAAATGTTTCTTTTAACTAATGACCAATTTATTGCAGATATCTCTTAAGAGACTATTGAGATCATTGGGAGTTCCTCATTAATGAACAAGATTGACCACACCTCTTACTCATCAATTGGACTCCTCTCTAATAATTTCTTCCATTCTAAGGAATTTTTGCTTGATCAACTTACACTTTTTAATAAACTGTGTATAAACCAATTTTGATATCACAGCTGGTAACTTAGTAGAAAGCATGCTTTTAAGCCTACATCTCAAATTGTATTAAGAACAAATGATCAAAAAAGAAAAAAGAAAGAAACAGCTGTTCATAGAACAATGCACACCTCCATAAATAAATACACAGCACACACAAACACCTTTACAAAATCAGAGTGCACTCAGATTTATTCTTTATTCGTTTATGTGCAGGGTCTCATTATGCAGTTCCCACTCATAGTGATGCTCCTGTTTGCAGCCTCCCTAGTGCTGGGATCATAGGCACACACCACTATGCTTGGACTCCATCACTGGCTCAGCATACCTAGGAGTGGGGCCAGCATAGTATGTGGCACCAGGGACCAAGCCTTAGCCTCTGCACTTGCCTAAGCAAGTGCTCAGTCCACTAAGCTATCTTGCTGGCACTTCAGATTTATTCTTGACCACATGAAATTTTAGTAACTTTATTATAACTTTTAAAAATTTATAATTATAAAGACTAGTCCAACTGTGTTATTTGTCAATAAGCAGAGATCTTTTATCTGAAAATTTTTGAAGAAATAAAATCTTTTATCTATCATTAATATTCATTTTTGTATTTTTTATCTTTATACTAGTAACATTTAGCTCTGTTATTTTTATATATCTTGTCAACTATTTAGACCTTAGATTTTGATTTTATAAGTTCGTTTAATAGACTCAGGTTGGATCTAACCTCATCACTGTTAGCTTCTCCAGATCTGGCTTCATAGCCTGAAAGTGTGCTCTTGTACCCAAATAGGTCATTTAGCATTTACTGGAAAAGCATAAACATATCCTCTACTCCGGGTTAGTAATGGACTGGGTCCCTTCCATTGTTCAATATGGACACCTCTCCAAAAGAGCCTTTCTATCCTTTTTTTTTTTTTTAATCTTACTTGATGGAACTATTTCTGCTGCTGTACTTGCATCTTTTGTACAATTTAAAAATTTAATAGTGTACATTGACAAGTTAAATCAGAGGGATTGATCCTCCCTTTTTGTAATTGAATTTTGACTGCATGATGAGAGATTTGTATCCTATATTGTGGAAGAGGAAGCCATACATTTTCTTATTTAACTTAATATGACCCTTCTGGGAAAAAAAAAAAAAAAAATTAACCTATCTGTGGGATAATGATAGTCAGTAATCTAAGAGAAATTAGCCTGAAATCTAGATGGAGTCAGTTAAACTTGTACGTAGATAGGAAGGTTTCATTAAAGGACAGATAATGGCTGTGCTGCCTTTGGTGTAACAGAACGGTTTTGGGCTAAATATTTGTCATCCCCACAATGGAAACAAAAGGCCTTATTTTTTCCCTTTCCTCTAGCCTCTGGATTAATAACTTGAGTAATAGCTGCTGTCAAGGCAGTTTCCTGTACATATGAAGGGACAATATCTGCACAAATCTGAATCAACTCAGGCATGCAGCCTGCTTTCTGTAGGCCCTTAAAGGCCCTTTATACCTTTTATTTGCATTTTTGAAGTTCAGTTGATGAACTATTAACTTGCTAGTTTGTCACTTATAATCCTCTCACTAGCTTGCAATAGATGTAGCAAAATCTTGGGTAGTTTCATTAAGGCCCTGCCAAATGAAAGCCAACATAAGAGATGCCTCAACCTTTGAAGGAAGTTCCCTCCAGGCCCTAAGGGCAGTTATTTTAGTTTGTTCATATACTTGTAAAGCAAAGGTCAGTTGACTGTGCTAGCAAAGGCACCCTCCCCAATTATCATATCTTTTGTAATGGCTAAATTGTGAACTGCATTTTGAGCTTCCTTTTTGTGCAATATTTAAAGGAATTCCCTTTCCACAATAAAAAATACCTTGGATTCAAGTATGTTTTAGCTATTCCTTTCCAATCATTTGGTGCCATAATCTATTGTCTTAGCATTTTTACTAAACTCAAGGTAAAGGAAGCAGTAGAGTCTTAAGTAACAACAGCGTGTTTTAATTCTTTTAAGGTTTTAAAACATACAGCTTCATGAACATATACAACTTGTCCCAGATTATTGGAGACTTGAACTTTAGAAATAGTCTAAATATATTGAAAACCTCAGTGCACTCTCCTACCTGTCTAGCTTCTTTTAATGTCAATTAAAAAGGAGATAAAGAAAATAGCTCTACTTCCCTTGAGGTGGAAGTTCCAATCTGTGACTCAACGAAATTTCTCTGAACTGCCATGGTTGGGATTGTGGTCTGTGGCTCCTTAAAAAATCAATGAGTATTGAGAAATGAAATTTTGGGGAAAACCCTTCTCTGGTGGGGAAGGATCCCTTTTGTTCCCCCTTACTTCTTCCTTATTTGATGGAGCAAGGTTAGAAGGTTCAAGTCCTATCTTTTTTGGCACCATTGCTTCCTTTCTTTGTCCCACCTGAGCTTGGAACTTGATTTTAAAGGAGAGCTGCAAGCTAAATCCTTTTGATACAGGAAGAAAAAACTGATCTGGGGTGGATGACCTCCAATAGGGAACCTCCAAATAACATAAGGAAAACCAATCCCCAACCTGACAAGCACCTGGGACGAGTTGGTGTTCTCTAAAACCGAAGAGTGAATTTTAGGAACAAATGGAGGTAATGAGCAGAACATATCTGTTAGGGGAAAGAAAGCTCCTGTCTGAGAGAGGGACAGGAGAGGAGTCCTGAGTGGGTGTCCCAAAGGAAGCTGTCTCTTCCAGGGACTTTTATAGAGGAAAACCACATGGTGAGGTGGGTCTAAGGTTGTGGAGAAGACCCGGGGAACTGGCTTAGGTGGGTATAAAATGGGACAAAACTGGTCAACCAATGAGATTACAAGCACCATTGCTTAGATAAAGTAGAATAAAATCACGGTCCAACGGGAAGGCAAGTCACATAGCAAGTGGGCAAGAATGCCACCTATTGGGCTTGGGCTCATGATTCTCTCCAGGCTCTTCCAAGGTGATTGATACTTATTTAGCATGTCAATCCCTGATGCCCACCCTTAAGGAAGTATGTAGTTGCTTTTGTTTACTCTTGTCTTGAGATTGCCCCGCAGCATAGGAGTGTCTGTCTCTAGTTGTAAAGTCACCTTGTCTTCCATGTCGTCCTTGAGGGTCTGGCCCTGTGTAACTGCCTATAATATTTCTATTTAATTCAGCTACCTATAACACTTTGTGTTTGAAAAACTCCTTCTAAGCACAATCCAGAAAATAAAAGTAAGTACAGAGATTAACCATGTGGCAACCACTTCAACATACATATAACCCGGTGATTCTTGGAGCTCTATTTGTCCCATTTCTTGTTTGTTTGTTTGTTTGTTTGTTTGTTTGTTTTTTCAGGACCAGGATTCAAACTCACAACCTTACACTTGCCAGGCAGGCACTTGTGCCACAGAGCTTTCTTCCTAGCCCCTTGTCCCATTTCTAACTCAATATAATTTTATCCTTTTTGGCTTCTGTCAAACCTATTTCACCCTTTAATATTGTTCTCTAGTGAGCCCATTTCCCTGTTTTGTACCTACTGCGTCAGTACCAATGCACACCTGTGCTGAACACTGCTGGCTCTAATCAATCCACTTCCCTCCCTTATGTACACTCTTTGGAAGTATTCCCACTGCCCACACTTATTTCATACCAGATGTCCTGATCAGGCACCAAATGTAAGGGATCCCACTGTCTCTCACTTTTACCAGGAAGAGATAATGGCAGGAATGAGGAAAAGGTAGACAAGACAAGAACTGGGTTAGGTAGTAATTTGTCTGCCTGGTTGGAGAAACAACCAGGAAGCCCACCAAGCAACAATATAGATGTTTACTTAGACTTTTGCAAAGTTAGTAACAAATGACACTAGGTCGCCTAGTGGCTATTAGCTGATATCAACCAGTAAGGATGCTTGTCTCAGGACTGAGGTAGCTTGACTGCTTTAGGCACAGTGTCCTAGTCCCACCTACACACATTTGACCAATGTTCTAGCTTCTATGCCTCCCAACAAACTACTTTTGGCAGATGATGAAAAGAGGCATTGAATTTGCCCAAGAATACATAGTAAATAATTGCTGAGGAGGATTTGAATCTAGGAAAGTGGGCTGAATCCCATATTCGTACGGATAATGTTTATATTTATTCATTATTAGTGAAATGACTTTTTCTTTCATTTATAATAGCAGAATCGTTAGTGAAACATATTTTTGTTAAGTGAAATTAATGGTTCATTAATGATGTTTTAATTGGAGTTTTATTGACCAAATTTTGATTAGAAATGGAATCACGGTCATATTTTCACCATAGACAATTTCCAAGCAATATTTTAGCTAACTCTATAAGGATCTTTGTGATAGATGTTCTTTTTATCTCTAACAATTATTTTAGAGTCATTATGATAGAACTAGAACCAGATGCTTCTGTATGCATTCTATATATAGAATATATAATATATATCATTATAATTACAGTTTTATATGTAGTTATAAATAACTTTTATAAAAAGATTTGTATAGCTGAAGTTAGGTAGAATCAAAAATAGGAAATGCATGTGTGTGTGTGCGTGTGTGTGTAATATTAGAGAAAATATACAAGTTTAATTCACATCATTATATTCAAGGTGACTTTTTAGAGAAGTCAGATGCTTAGGCTTCCAGTTAGTTCTCCTTAAACTAATCAGTGAAGAGACATGAGCCATGTTACCTGTAAATATGTTATGTTAGACAATTTTTTTATTCTCTTAAGACAGTTTGATCAAGTTTCCCAATATTTAGACAATTTATCCTTTACAGAGTAGGTCCAAGAGAGATGGCCTACGCTTTAATATCAAACTTTGGCTTTGAAATCAGCACTGAAGAACTTGTCAGAAATATAAGATGTTAGACACTGCATTTACAGGGTTTCAAGAACTGGATTGGGTGTACTGCTATACTTGCTCAAAGCATGATACCTATGTGTAAAAGACAGAAAGCTGCAGCAGGAAGAATACTGCCCAAACTAAAGTTTTCCAGGACTCAATCCTAAATACTGTACTTTATAGCTAAATGATCTTGAGTCATTTAGTGCCCTTGTATCTTTGATTCTTCATAAGTAAAATGAAAAAAAATGGATAATGAAATACTTAAATTCCATGCCAAGTCAAATCATTGATATCTCTAAGGTAAAGGAATCAGGAAAAATTCATGAGTGGAAAATTGAATTGAATTGAGAAAAATTTTCAAATTTATTGCACGATAATTTTAACTTGCATAAAAATTAAAAAAGAGTTTAGACAGGCAATTCCCATCTGCCCCATACTTAATTTCACCTGCCATTAACATTTTAAATTAGAATCTGTCACAATGTGTCAATACTGAAACATTTCAGCTAGAGCCCATGTTTTATTGAGACTTCCTTCATTTTACGGATTTTCTTTTCTCTGGTCTAGGATGACATTCAGGGGAGAATATCACTTTTAGTCATCATGTCTCCTTAAACTTTTATTTGCTTTGACAGATTCTCTTTCTCTATTTGATGACCTTGACAGTAATGAAGACTATTGATGAGGCATTCTGTAGAATGTCTTCCACTTGAGGAATAATGTCTTCCACAACTAAACTGAGGTATGAGCTTTGGAAATGAAGACCACTAAGACAGAGAGAGGGCCACTGTCATTTCCTCATGCTCAGAGCATACTCTCAACATGACTACTGATACTGACCTTGAAGACCTTGCTAAAGTCATGGGACTTAAACCTCTTTTTATTTTTCAAAAGGTATCTTCTTTATGTCAGATAGCATACTACAGATTGAAAGAATAAAAATAATTCTAGCAGTTAGCATATTGCTAAATAAGGAAACTCAACCAATTTGACAGGTTTGGCCAATACTTGTGCATGAAAATCATTTGAACCCATTTGTGTTTCTGAGTGGCTGCCAGAATGGGTTCAATTTTTAGAAGACTCATGCAGTGCCACTTCCTCAAATATCTCTGCCCTTTTCTATATACACACTGTTTATCTTCCCTTGTCCCATTCTTCACAATCCAGGCTGAACCAATGACAGCTGTGACAATAGAATGAGAAGCGATAACCTGAAACTTGCAAGATGAGACATGAAGAATGCATGGATGTTTTCCTCTTCCCTCTAAGGCCCAGTTACTATACATGGGGAAGCTCACAAAACACATTATAGGTCCATGTAAAGGACAGATGCAAAAGGACGGTCGCAGTCATATCATTTATAAGAGCTCGCAAATGAAATAGGCCAATATTTACCAACAATAGAAATAAATAGGTTGCAAAACAGTTATGTAATGAAATATCACAGAAAATGAAAATAAGCTGTTCCATGTAATATGGCATGTGACTCGACCATTCAGTTAAAGGTTTAAATTTAATGTGTTAAAAAAAAAAAAAAAAAAAAAAAAAAATCTGCCCTTGAGCCGAAGAGATGACTCAGCAGTCTAAGGCACCTACTTAGGAAAGCTTAGGCAACTGTGGGGACCATGGTTTGATCCCATACCACATGCTGTGCCAGCCCCACCCCTAGGGCAGGCTGAGCTGGCCATAAAAAAAAAAAAAAAAACTCCACCCTTAAATCAGAAAGTACCACAGAAGTCTTTCTGTCATACTAATAATGTCCTATTTCTTCATTCTGGTAACATTTATATATGTGTGCTCACTTTGTAACAAAGCACTAAGCTGCTTTATATTTTATAATCTAAGTATGCGTATTACAAACATTCATTTCATAGTGAACCAAAACAAAAGACATTTTTGAGCCAGGGCTAATGATTTTTACCACTGCTTCAGAGAATGGCAAGATAAATAGGAATTTTTATAAAAGAGTATTTTTGTGTGCAACAATAGAGAAGCAGTAGAAATTGGATTTTAAACTGTCCATTGTATAAACACTTTTCATTTGGTGTCAAAACCCTGCCCCCTTTTCTAGTTTATTGGTCCTTCTGTTAAACATTCTGAAGTCCGCCAGTGGAGGGAGGCTTTTGCTGGTCAGTTGGCCCTCCTAGGTAGGCCTAGGCTCAGTCCCGTGTCACACACTGATCTCATTCCATTACAATAAAGAAATTGTCTTCTGGGCCAAAGTAGATCGGGTGAAAATGCTCAATTATCTTTTCCTTCAGCACATTAGCTTTCTAATTTACATTTCTCTACAGGATTTATATCTTTAAACGTCACACTGTAACCTGACAGTTTTCTATGTAAGGCATAAAGATTCTTAGCTTTCTCAGCGTAAACAGCCTTGCCTGCTTACAGAATGTGAAGTATCATAGAGAAACCGAGACTGCTGGTGAAGCCATTTCAACTGATTCAGGGGTGCACTCTCACCTATTCACTTAGGGCCATTAAACCTGACAGCTTCCAGCCTTCAAAAGATTCCTGTGGCGTTAAAAGTCTGCACATTTCATCTTATCTGGCTAAGTTATAATGGTTCTTCTTGGCTCTTTCCTCTCCAGAGACCGTGCACAACCCCCTCCCACTGACAATTGTGTGTCCCTATTTATTCTTTACTGAGCTGCACAGCACATTTCTGCACCATTTGAAAAATAATGTGTTATAAAGCTCTTTGCTTTCGGTTTTTCAATATTATTACTATACCAACAGCTGAAAATTCATAAGCACAAAGCAATACTGATTTATTAAGAAATTTTCACCTGTTCATTTTCTTTTGGAAGAGCTCTGTAGAACATACTGTAGAAGTCAGGAATCAGCATTACAATCACATAAACACGGAGTCCTTAGAGATAAAAACAACATAATAAATTACATCTGTGAAGAAGATTAAAACTAAGTGACCTTAAAGGATCCAGCTCAAATCTATAATTGTATAGGTGAGTCAAGGGACTGAAAAGTAAATGAGCATTCCTTCCAACAAAGGAGCGAAAAAAACAACACTACATTTTATCTTTATTTATTTACTTATTCATGTACTTTGTATTTGGTACAGGGTCTCACTATGCAGCTCAGACTCATAGTGATCCTCCTGTTTTCAGCCTCCTTAGCGGGGCTCAGCACACCTGGGGGCTGAAGTGGGCCGCACATGGTGCCAGGGATCAAACACATTCCCTGTGCTTGCCCAAGCAGGTGCTTAGTCTGCTGAGCTATCTCACCAAACCTTAATACCACCACTATAAATCAAGCAAATTCTACCTCACAACACATATGAATAAATAAGAACTAAAATGTAACAATAAAGCAAGTTATAAAACTCAGTTAATTCTCATTATCTAACCCACTTGAAATCAGCTGAATCAAATTGGCTGTGGATTCAGTTTTGGGCAACCTGCGTTTCCCCCAAGTGGTATTATTCTGCTCTCAGTTTAGATTGAGAAACCTGGGTGACCTTCTTAGTGCTATGTCTCTGGAAACAAACACCTTTATGACTTAAAGAGGTCTGGAAATGGCAAAGGCCAAATCCCTCCAAATGGAAATAGGATAGGTAGAAATTTGTCAAGCTAGAAAATGTATAGTATGACAAAGAAAAACAGACAAAGAGAAAATAGGAAGAAAGAAAAGAAGAAAACAAAACAAAAAAATCATTGAATACGTATAGAACGTTAGAAAGGAGAGCAAAGGGAAAGGTAATAATACGCAACTTGTCCTACTCTAAAGAGAAGAAGGCAGATCATTCTGCAAAATAGGTTACACTAAGAATGGCCGTGTCATATTGTACATGTAGCTTTGGGACTGATCTTGAAGTGCAGTTACACTATGCTGTATAACCTGGCAATATTAGATATAATATCTATATAATTATCAATATTCTTTGCTACTGTTTTAAATAAATGTAACATTTATGTGAAAAAAATAACCACTCCAAGAAATCTTTCCACCTGCAGCAAACTCAAACACAGCAATAAAATTCTAACTTTATTTCAAATATTACTTTTGTTTGATATTTTGGCCACTCTGTCAAAAATATGTAAACAACACTATCTCTTTTTGAATATTGTAATAATAGTGAATGTCATGGTTTAGATATAAAAATTTCTACCAAAAGTTTCATGTGTTCAGAAGTCTGAGTAGGATTGTACGCTGGAGTTGCTAAGTCCACCGATTAATCCACTGGTGAGTTCATGTCCCAGTTTCCTAGCAGAAGATGGGTGGAAGAGGAAGGCCACTGGGGCATAACCTAGAAGGGGACATGCTTTGTCCCGGCATTCTTCTCTCTCTGCTCCTGACTGCTTGGCTTCCGTGGGTTTCCTCTCCCAGGGCCTCTGTCACGCTGTCTCTGACCTGGAGTCAGCCAACCATAGATAAAACCCTCTGAAAACATGAATCACCATAAACCTTTTCTTTTTTAAGATGTGAGTTACAGGTACTTTGTCAATAAAAAAGTGACCAAAAGAACTTTGAGGAAAGAAAAATGAACATGGATGGGCACATGAATAATAAACACACTATTGAGATTGATGTGTTAGCAGTGAATCTCATGTGAACAGACATGATTACCTTGAACAACACTTAGGAATGCTTTCTGTATCAAATAAACAACCCTGGCAAGCACAGTTGAACATTTAGGAGTATGAAAAACTATCAGGAAGTAGAGCAAGAGGAGCAAAAGACAACAGCAACTTTCAAGAATTAATTGAAAGATCAGGTCTTTAATGTGAATTTTAAAACATGACAGATTATCCATTTATAGAATAACATCACATGAAAAATAAACTAATGCTGTGCATATGCACTGCAAGTCACCTTTCGTTTATATGTAACTTTCAACATTTAATAAATGAGTTGACTCCACTAACCAATTATTTGTCTTTACTTGCGTTTTAGTAATTTAGGTTAAGAGAATTAAACTAACTTTAACCTTTAGTTTATAATGTACTAGTATCCCTCATCTGTTGAATGTCCACTTTTCTCCATAATCTATTACTTTACTTTTAATACTTCAAGAAATGCACCAGGGGCCCAGCAGGATGGCTCAGTGGTCTAAAGTGCCTGCTTAGGAAAGCTTAGGCGGCTTCAGGGACTGCGGTTCATTCAATCCCGGACAGCACATGCTGCACCAGCCCTGCCCTCAGGGCAGGCTGAGCCGGCCATAAAAATAAATAAATAAACAAAAGTTCTGAAACAAGAAATAAATAAATAAATAAATAAATAAAATTTCTTAAAAAAAAGAAATGCACCAAAATCTGTCAGCATATCAGAACTAATGTCTTAAGCATAGCTATGCATATGTTCATCTCTCATTTCATCCTCTACCTCTTTCTGGTGGCACTCTAAGGTAACTGCTTAGTATGTCTTGTCCATACACATGTACACAGTTTTGTCACACAGTGTATAAGCCAAGTCACCAATATCCACTCCTGAGGAAAATAATAGTTAACCGCATCTCTCCTCAGGTAGGAGCAGAAATAATAGGGGCAGCACAGTCACTTAGAAACAAGGTAAACTTGTATTTCACTTCTGTTGCTACGAGTTGATGGAAATTCTTATTGTAAATAGTTAATTTAAATAATTTAATCTAATGAAGAGTAGGAAAAATGTCGCCAAGCATTACAGTGTTCAGAGTTGGATATAGGTGCTTCCCATCAATGCCACATTTGTGATTTCGTGATTTATGTATGCTGTTGCATTTGCATCATTCCAAGCTCGCTACAGAAACAAATTGAATAGAAAATATATTTTGAATTCAGCATTGGTGCGCTGGAGTGGAGAGGATTCAGTCAGAACTGAGAGGCCTAGAGCTGCAGTTCCCTGCAGTGCCCTTATCAGGAAGCTGCACTGGCCGCTTGGAGGTGGACATCCAGGGGTGACGGTGAAATCTGGAATTTCCTGGAAGAAGCAGAAGCAAGGCTTATTCTCTTTCCCTTTGTTATTCCATCCATGCTACAAGCTTATTGGTTGGTGATATGTAATCCCCAGAGTAGGTCTTCCCTCTTCAGTAAATCCATCATCCAGACGCACATAGAAATGTGCTAAACCAAACTGCTAGGTGTTTTCATATTCAAGTTGACACCAGAGTTAACTGCCACCACTATAAACATGTGGTTAAACCTTCTAAATATACAAAGAGCTTTGGATCAACATTGTCAGTCATAATCGCTATATTTTGCCTCTGGAATGTCCCCCAAAGCCTCGTGTGTTCAAGGCTTGATTTCCAGCTGCTGGCACTACTGTGTGGTAGTAGGAACTTAAAAAGTGGGGCCTTGTGGGAGGAAGTTGGTCATAAGAGATGTGACTTTAAAGGGTATATTTTGCCCCTGGTCCCTTTGTATTCTTTCTCTCTTGTTTACTGGTTGTGATAAAGCCGATAGCTTTGCCCTGCCACACTCTCTCCACCCTGATGCTCTGTCTCACTACAAGCCCAGAGACAATGGAGTCAAGGAATCCTAGGCTGAGACCTTTGAAACCATGGGCTAAAAATAAATCTTTCAGGGATGGCCTGATAGCTCAGGGGACTAAAGTGCCTGCTTAGGCAGAGCATAGCAGCTGGGGTTCTATCCCCAGTGAGTCAGCTGGCCTCACCTGCGGGGCACACTGAGAGGATGGTTGAGATTGGGCGTGGTGGTGTGTGCCTGTAATCCCAGAAACTGGGAGGCTGAAAACAGGAGGATCACTTCAAGTCTGATCCACATAGTGAGACCCTGTAGACCCTGTAGACCCTGTCCTAAACACTAAAAAGAGAAATGAATAAATAAAATAAAATTTTAAAAAATAAATCTTTCCTTCCTTAAATCAATTTTTCAGGTATTTTGTCACTGCAACAGAAATCTGAGTGATGCAATAGCCTTGCAAGATTGTGTGATCGGTACTTGTAATCTGATGTCTTCTGCAGCAAGTGCGGGTTCTCATCAAACATGTTTCCTCTTTCTGCAGCGCCGCCCTCTCCATATTTTCTAGCCCAATTTGTTGGTACCTGTGGCCATGCATCTGGGCTCTGGTTAACTGAAGTGACACACATCACCTCTGAGACTGAAAGTCTCATGACAGCCCCTGTCATTCTTTCTCTGGCAGTCAAGGGCATTGAGCTCTTGGGGGTTTGGGAAAAACCAAATTAGAAGGAGCTTACATCCTGAATCACTTTATAGATATCTGCTACTGAAGTCACACTCAAGAGTTATTGAGCCATAAATAAACTTTTACAGTGTTAAACCTCCTGGAATTATTTAGGGCTTATCTGTTGCCATGGCTAGCATTTACTATATCTAATATTCCTCCTGCTCCTGGAATAATTTAAATTCAAAAATTGCCCTTTCTTAGCATGATGGGAATTTTAATTATATGAGAAGCTGAGGCTCAACTTCTGGTTTTGTCCTCTTACTAATTTATTTCTCCAGCAGATATCTTCTACACATACTCTTTTCTTTCTTTCTTTCTTTCTTTCTTTCTTTCTTTTTGTGCTCATAAGCAGCAGGAGAACAAAGAGTCAGAGTCACTGCTCTCAGACTGTCTAGAAGAGTGATGGTGAAACTTTTAGAAACCAATTGCCCAAATTGCAACTCAAAGCT
This sequence comes from Myocastor coypus, assembly GCA_004027025.1. Classification (NCBI taxonomy): domain Eukaryota; kingdom Metazoa; phylum Chordata; class Mammalia; order Rodentia; family Myocastoridae; genus Myocastor; species Myocastor coypus. The sequence continues at coordinate 21,875 of PVJA010008054.1, forward strand.
GGCTTTCTTGTTGCAAAGTGTCATGACTGCAGTTAAACCTGAGTGTTTGGCTGCTTGCCTGCTGAGGCAATGCTGGTGTGACCTGGCTCACTCGGAAAGAAGGGCTCTGTGTGCCTGGTGTGGCACGCATGGCATGGGGTCACCACACCACACGTGTATAATATAAAGCCACATAGCTAAGTGGTAAACATAATAAGATATGTCATGATTTAGACCAAGACGTCCTCCAAAATTCTCAAGGATTACAAGTTAAGCTTTCAGGAAGTGGTTGGGTCAGGGAAACCCTACAGCTAACTTGGTATTAGCAGTTTGGGCCTGACTGGGGGTAGAACTGGGGGCATGACCTAGAAAAGTTTATCTCCCCCAACCTCCTCTCTTCTCTCTCTGCTTCCTGGCTCTGACACTGTGACTAGCTCTTCTGTGGGTGAGGCCCTTATGCTGGGCCATTCCTGCCTCAGAGCCAAGCAACCGTAGAGGGAGACTTCTGGAGCAGTAGCCAATAACTCTTTCTCCTCCTTTACATTGTGGTGTCAAGCATTATGCATGAACAAGGAGAAAGTGCCCAAGACAACCCGTGAGAGCCCGAAGTTAACTGTGGGAAAAGTTGAGCTGAGGGAGGGATAAAATGAAGCTTTGGAAAGATTCATAAAGAAGAGAAATAAAATGCCATGAAATAAAGAGCTGAGTGTTTTATAGAATACACAAAAGCATATTCCTGAGAGTTAGAAATAGATTTATAGAAAATGTGATTTTATTTCATTATATTCATGGCTATCGCCTTTTAAAGTAAAGATTTTGAGGAAAAATAACATGCAACTTAGAATGGTGAAGTTTTGTTTTGTTTTGTTTTGTTTTGTTTTGTTTTTTGCCTTTTTGAGACAGGGTCTCACTATGCAGTTCAGGCTGGCCTTGAGCTCACTTTTGTAGCTCAAGCTGGTCTCCAACTCGCACTGATCCTCCTGCCTCAGCCTCCCGAGTGCTGGGATTACAGGCATGCGCCACCACACCCGGCTTAGAACGGTGAAGTTTTTGAAAGGGTAAATTTGCATGACACAAATGAACTTTATGAAATAAATGCCTGTCATTCAGTCAGTGCTTAGAGAAGGACAACTACATGCAGTTTTTTCTGAAAGGTGATATTCCCAAACTTTAAAGTGTCAAGACTAGACAAAAGAAATCGTGCCATCAATAAAATAGTTTCACAATAGCTTCTATTAAAGTAATAAACATCCCAAAGAAATACAGCCAGTAGAAAATATGCTCACATCCTCTTGAGAGCATGCCAGCTAGCCGTCTCTCACTCCACCCATATAGATGCACAGATATTCTCCAGCTTAAAGAGGATTTTTTTAGTTACTTTTCTCTGACTGCTGAGACAAAATACATGATGCCCAACGTTAAAGAAGGGAGATTTACTTAGCTCACAGTTTGTGGAGGTTTTAATTCATAATCAGCTGGTTCCAAGGCAGGGTGGCAGGGCACGGGTCAGCAGTTTAAAAACAACAGAAGACAGCAAAAGCAGTAAGAACAAAAAAAGTGAAGAAAACAAGCCTCTTTTCCTCCCTTCCATTGTAGGCAGGCTTAACACCACTACCATCACCACCGCCCTCGCCACCACCCACCCCACCACCCCGTCAACCTCCAACGTCCCCCCATCCCCCACCCCCATCCTGCCTGGGCCAGTGTAGCGCTCACACCATCCCCGCGTCCTCTTGCACAGGATGAGGATGTTTACAGAGTGAGGACTCTGACCCCTTCTCAGTCACTTGGTGAAACTTCTAATCTTCCAAGTTGACACAATGTATCAGCTATTACAGTGGGGTTATATTCATAAACTTACTGTTGAAAATATCATCAGTCTAAGAGGTATTTCACACATAATCTGCTGAATATCGGAGTTCAGCTTCACAGTTCTCTGGAAGGCATCTGCAGTTTTCCCTCACGATCATGTGACTAAGGTCTGCAGCTCACTGCCACTGCTGCACTTAGCAAAAAGTGATTACCATTTATCTGTAGCCCAGGAGAAAAATCAAACTCCACAGCACAATTTCTATAGAATACATATCACCATTACAAAGCCAAGATTCCTAAACTGACCATCCAACTGGAGATGATTTACACATAGAGTCCTCCAACGTATGTATACATACTTCAGGAGATGAAACATCACATGCTTTTTCAGCCAATTGCATTACCCTCATATGGGGGAAGCTAATGGATGTTATATATAGCAGAACACTGCTGGCCCTTAGAGAAGAAACTGAAATTTCAAGTTCACCAAGTTCATGACCCAGGCTTCCCAAGGCTCATCTCACTGTACTACAGAAGGTTTGGAAGCTAAAGGCTACCCTCTGAGCACCTCTTGCAACTGTAGAGGCCAAAGGTAACTTGTGTTAATCTGAAGTCTCAATAAATTTATTTTAAAAGTATTTGGTACAAGTTTTTCTCTTCCTGAAGTCTGTATACATTTTCAGTGGACTTCGTATATATTGAAGCATGCCATGTCATGTATAATATAAAATGCATAGTATCATGATTTTGATCTACTATATGAAAGATTATTGTGACATTATATAACTTAGAGTATGTATTACAATGCATTTACTATTCCAGAGTTTTTTTGTTTTGTTTTGTTTTGTTTTTTAATGTGTTTGGTACAGGGACTCACTCTGCAGCTCAGACTTCTAGTGATCCTCTTGTTTTCAGATAGCCCAGCACCGGGATTACAGGTGTGTGCCACCACGCCTGAACTTGGTGGCTGGCTCAGCATGCCTGGAGGTGAGGCTGGCACAGCATGTGGTGCTGGGGATCGAAGGTTCCAGAGTCTGTAGAGAGAGGAACTTTATTTCTCTCTCACGTAAATATCTGTCATCAGACACCTCAGGCTGGTACGTAGCCCTTCTGCGTGAAGCCCTCAAGGATCCGTGGTCCCCTTTGCTTATCATTTCTCTACCATCTTAGGCAGATGAGTGGAGAGACTGAGAGGGAAAGGCACTCAGCCCAGTCCTTGCCGATAGCAGGAGTTCTGCAACCACCCGCTGCTCTGCTCCTGTCTCAGAGGTAGGTGGCCACACTTCACTGCAAGGCACAGAGGTGATGAGGAGGTTGGCAGCCAAACTAAGAAGCTATGCACAGCATAAAAATTTATTTTCTATGTTTTAAAGAAATGAAAAATTAGTATTGGGGGAAACTAGTTTATCTACTACACTGCCATACTAAAATTTATCTATAATATATAAACTGGGCACAAACTTCATATTTACAGTGCCACTGCAGGCAATGTTATGTCCACTTGTAGAATGATAATGGATTATGCTAAGATCTTCCAGCTGAAATGGCAGAAGAACATTACGTCTCAACAGAGACTATCTAGGGCCAGCCTGATAGCTCAGCGGGCTAAAGTGCCTGCTTCAGCAGAGTGCAGAAGTTGGATCCCTGGCAGGCCATTTTACCCACCCTCCTCCCAGTGCACTGAGACGGCATTGAGACTGGGCATGGTGGCACGCGCCCGTAATCCCAGCGTGGGAGGCTAAAAACAGGAGAATCATTGGGCAAAAGGAACCTTTCTCCACTGCTGGTGGGAGTGCTGACTGTGGAAATCAGTGTGAAGATCCCTCAAAAATCTGGGATTGGAGGTCCCAATTGATTCAGCGATTCCCCTTTTGTATATCTTCCCCAAAGAGTTAAAAACATCATACTATATCTGTATATGTGTACCCATGTTTACAGCATCCATTCTTAATAGCTAAATCTATTACAGATGCCTATCAACCAAGGACTAGATTAAGATGTGATTTTTTAAATAATAGAGTTGTACTCAGCCATAAGGAAGGATAGGTGTGAGGCATTTCTAGTTAAATGGATACAAATTGAGCCGATATTCTTAAGTGAAATAAATCAGACTCCCATGTGTATCTCATTGTCTCCCTAGTGTGAGAAATTGAAGGAATAAACAAAGACCAAAATATATGATAGATACTTGAAAGAGGAAGAAATCACTGAAAAAGAAAGAACAAGGATCGGAGAGGGCAAAAGGAAGGAAGACAAAGGAAAAAACAATTTTTAAAAAAGATAAAAGGGAAGTCTGGGAAACTAGCTTAGTAGAACAAGCACTTGCCTGGCCAGCGCAAGGACCTGATTTCAAACCCCAGTTCTGAAAGAAAGATAGAAAAAAAAGATAAAATGGAAACAGTCCTTTGCAAATAAAGAAGAGAATATGGCTGAAGGGAGAAGAAATTGGGGGAAAAAATGAATTAAGCTAAATCATGTACAGGAACAAATTTCTCTAGTGAATTATCTGTATCTAAAATGTGCTCATAAACATAATAGATATTTTTTTATGTATTTAGGACAGGGTGTCACTGCATAGATCAGACTCCTAGTGATCTGCCTGTGCTCAGCCTCCCAAGGGCTGGGATTATAGGCACACACCAATGTGCCCAGTCTCAATCCCTGTCTCATCACTCCCTGGGGGTGGGGCCAGCACGACATGCTGGGGATCGAACCTCAGTCTCTGCACTTTGCCTAAGCAGGCACTTTAGTCTGCTGAGCTATCTGGCCAGCCCAATAGAAATTTTTTTTTTGTAACGTTAGACAATAAAAGTTGTGCTCATGGCCATGTCTGTACCACAGTAGTAAAGAAACAGGGAACTCTCTAGATTTTGCCCAAATTCCACATCTCTCCTGGTTTGCAAAATCCCTCAGGGATCTTGACTATAACATTATATTGGTTGATACATTGTGCCAACTTGGCTGCATGGCCTGGCGGTCCCATGCTCTGGGTTGTGAGGGCCCCATGCCAGAGTAACTCAGTAGAAAAAGGAGTTCAGGAAGAATTTGGCATTCCGCTTCATTGGAGGAACTGTCAGCTTGGACTTCATCTCATGGCTTCCAGCACAGACTCTTCAGCCTACAGATTGGATGCTTCATTCAGCTTTACATAGCAAATTCTTCAGTCTTCTATTGCAGACCCAGCTGCTGACTGTTAGAGACTGGTAGAGACCATTACAGATTGTTGGAGGCCATTAGAGATGGAAGACTGCAGTGAGTCTAGGACCTTGGGACTGAACCCTTGAGTCGGTGGCATGCACGCTTCCTCCTCTAACTCTGGGATTGCACATCTTGTGTTCCATCTGTTCCTAGTATTGTATCTGTTCCTCTAGCAAAACCCTGATTAAAACAAATGCAAAATTTCTTTGCTTGTTTGTTTCTTATTATTTAACATACCCAAGAAACAAGGAAATTAAAGATGTTGTTTCAGTAATGCTAAAAGAGCCTACTAACTTAATTTATTAATTCAATCAATAAGCATAATTGACCTTTACCTAATAATCCAATGTTTAATAAAAACTCAGTCTCAATATAGAAGCCTTGTTCTAATGATCTAAAAGAAATAACTTGCAGAACCACGCCCATTGCAACTTCTTTCACCCATTTCACTCATTTCCTCCACCACAGTGCAGTTTAGCAAGGACTCCCATTTTCAAGGATCCTATTTTCTTGGTTGACAACAGGGCCTATGGTTTAGATTTCTCCCTAAGCCTATAACTTTTTCATTTTATCTTATTTCAGAATATCTGTAAAAGAACCTGGAATTATTTCTGAAAATAAAGATCTTTATTAACCTCCAAACCTGTATTAAAGTAGAATCTGAAGAAAATTTCTATTTGCCTATGAATAATTCACTCCTGAGTCCCTATACAGCCATTTCATCCTGAACCTTTTCTACTTGCCTAGAATTCAATAGTGAGCCTATTAGGGTTATCACAATAATGAATACCTCCCTTATAGAAAGCTCTGTGCAAGGTCTACTGCCCACTTCAGGATTTTTTTGGTTTTGGTTTTGATTGTTGTTGTTGTTGTTGTTTCTGATAACCGCAACCAAAACAAGATTATATAGCAATATGTTGGGCATAACAATAAGTTCAGGTGTCACAGTCTCCTATTATCCTCAGATGAGACCAGTTGCAGCAAAACAAGGGCAGGTATCCCTCTGATTCTGCACTGTGGCAAGTTGCGTAACTACTTCATTATGGATTACAATGTAATAATAATAAAAATAAATCCTATAACAAATAGAAAATGCTGCAATCATCCTGAGCCACTCCACCTCCATCTCCAGTGGTGGAAAAATTGTCTTCCATAAAACCAGTCCCTAGTGCCAAAGATCATGGGAACCACTTCTCTGAAAAACAAGCACACAACTTCCAGCTCTGTCAGCATTGCACCAAATAAATCTAGGAGCATCACTTACTGGGCAAACTCAGCATTCCCTCTATGTTGAGGGGAGCACTGACCTTTTTGTTAGTCATCTCCTAAAGGCATACTAAGCTGAGCTGAGTTTCCTGACTTGGTACACATCTCCATTTTTGAGTCAAGGCTGTAAATTTTGACAGCTCCACACTGTCATTGTAGAATGTAGCACAGTGGGCTGGCCAAATAGCTCAGCAGATCAAAGCCCCTACAAGCAGACTCAGGGGTCAGGGGTTTGATGCCCAGGCCTCCCATGCCATTCTTGCCACAGGAGTGTGCTGAGATTGCAATTAAGACCGGGCACGGTGGCTCATGCCTGTAATCCCAGCTCTTGCCGGCTATAAACAGGCAGATCACTATGACTCCAATCTAGTAGTGAGACCCTGAATACCCTGTCCCTGTAGACCCTTCCCTAGAAATAAAAAGAATATAGCACAGCACCCACATTATTCTCACACCGAAGTCTTAAACTAGATCTGTGAATTGCCAAAGCTATTTTCACATCATCCTAACTAGATTACAAGCTCTTTGAATGCAGTTTCTTAGTTTAATTATTTATTGTAGTGAAATGCACATGGCAAAAAATGTATTATTTTAGCCTTTTTAAAAATATATTTGGTACAAGGCCTCACTACACAACTTGAACTTGTAGTGATCCTCCTGTTTTCAGCCTCCCCAGTGCTGGGACTACACGCATGCACATGGCTGGTGTGGCATGTGGTGCTGGGGACTGAACCCCAATCTCTGCACTTGTCTAGGCAGGCACTTGGTCCATTAACTATTCTTCAACATTCAGCTTGTGGCATTAAATATATTCACACTGCTATAAAATTATCACCACTCATCTCTAGAACTCTTTTTATCTTGCAAAATTGAAACTCTATGCCCATTAAGCAATAACTTCCCATCTCTCCCAGATCCTGACGCTCTAGAATTCTACTTCCTGTCTCTATGATTTTTAACTACCCTAGGGATGTTATATAAGTCAGCTTGAAGGACTTGTCCTTTTTCTTATTTAGTTGTATATTCCTGTTTAATTTTGGATCCAACGCTTTTCTACAAAAGACACTCAAATACAAGTTGATACGAACCAGTTGAGTATTTGAGTTTCACATGGAAAAAGTTGCAGTTTTAAGGTGCTATATGTGCATGCCGTCTAATATATACAATGAAAATGTATATTAAAATAAATGTATATGAAAAATAAAGCAAAATAAAAACCTGAAAAAATTGCCAAATTCTATAAGAAACAGTAGAATAATATATGCTAGTAATCTCTTTAGGGGTAAGAATTTCTTTATCTGGTAACTTGTGTACTCTTCCAAAGCAAAGTCCGCATCTTACACTGTTCATTTCTTACTAAATTATTACCACTGGTACTCCTTTTCATACTGCTATTGAGAACCATTTCCACAGGACTCAGATCTTTATTACACATTGATCCACAGTTCTTGAGATAGCTACATGAGATAGCTACATATAATGAAGGTCCATCATTTCATTTGGATTTCCTTTTATTAGAAATTTTGGAACACAGCCCATCTTAAAAAAAATGTTAAAAGTACTTGTATTTTGTAACTGAAAATGAGCTATAGCAGAGGGACAAAAATAAATAGAAATGCTATTTCAAGAAGCTTTCTGGGAGGGAAGGCTTTGCTCTGGAGAGTTAACACATGAGAAGAAATCTTAAGAAGTTCTGTGCAGCCACCTCAGAGAACTGGAAATTAATTCTCAGTGGAAATTCCAAAGGTCTTTACACCCAGAATGTTCTTGAAACTTTCAAGAATAGCTAGAATTTTGTGAACTAAGGCACAAGAATAGCAGGAAGGGCCTTGTCAGTCATGGTATTTATGATTTGTGACTTGAGAAGCTGTGGGTACCAGGGATAAGAGAACTTGATTATTTGTCTACCCACTTAGATATTATGTAGCAGTCAAGAGTGGGCTCAGAAAGGCCAATGAGAAAACGAATTTAGCCCGGAGAAATTTGAGAAATGGTATAGGAAATGATGTGGAGTAGTAAGACACATATGTGTTTTGACAGTCATACAGATGCAGGTTGATTGGAAGTGACTACTGAGGAGGAAGGAAAGATTTAGAATAACTGCCCACCCTAAAATAATTTAGTGAATTATGGTGACATTTACTGAAGTGTGAAAGATGGGGACAGAGAGAGGGAGATCAGAAATTTGTGGATAGGAATCAAGTCATATTTTTAGCACATTAAGTTAGAGGTACTTATAAGACATAGAGAAGTTAACAGCAAGGAGTTGGCCTAACAGTCCAGAGCTCAAAAACCAATTCAGACTAGCATTATACACTTACCAGAGATAATCACATAAAGTGATATTTGAAGCTAATGATGAAAATGCAATTACTTAGAAACCAAATATAAATATACAAAGAATGTATTTCTGTTAGGTTATAATGTTTGCCCTTTTTTATTTTTTATATAGGGAGTGTTGCTTACTAGGGAGAAAAATACACCACATGTTTATATGCATGTTTCTGCATCTATCTGTCTGTCTTATGGTTTGTCTATCTACCCACCTCCACAGGGAGCCCTATAGACAACTGAAGGAAAAAATGAATATGTATCCTGTGGTGTCTTGAATAGACACACTAAATTTATCTGCTTTTTGACAAGCCAGTACATTTTTCTGTATAACTCATACATAATTGAAAGCAGCAAACAGCTTACTGTCATAAAGAACTTTTTATGTGATAGTAAAAGATCCTCTTGCACAGGTTACTATTGGTCATAAACAGCACATTGAAGACAAAAGCAAATGGCATGAGCAAGAAATTCTATTAGATTTTAAATTCAGACAAATAAAATTACATCACGTTATGGATACCAACAAATTTAAAACAGCTAAGCAAATATTCATTGTGTGTCTTTTTGTGCCTGACATAGTGACACAGGTAGGGAAATAAAAATAAAGGGACAAATTCACAAAATTGGATTTCACAACCTAGTAGATAAGAATTTAAGCCATTAAATTGGATTATTGCAGAATCTATAATTAAATCTTAAAGATGTTGATGTTAGCACCAACATGATTTTATTAAAATGCCTAATAATGACAGGGACTTAGTCTGAGAAGATAGTGATGGCTTCCAGAGGGAATGCAATATTAACCTCATGGAAGAAGTTGAGAATAAATGAAAAATTGAGAAAAAACTCATTGTAAGGCTTTCATTATGTCCACATGAACTTTGAGAAATACTCACAATTGGTCCAAATGACTGAACTTGTCAGCTGTAATGTCTCTATCTGCCCATCTGTTGATCTATTTATCTATCTATCCTCTTCAAATATTATAGTTTTAGAAATCTAGCTTCCAATTTTTAAATTAAAGGTACTGTCCATGGTGCTACTAAGTAGTAAGACAAGTCAAGTAGAGTAAACCCTTTCTTGACTACGCACTCAATTATAATCAACCCATCCCAAAGGACACATAGCGAAAATGAAGTTATGAGACACTTATTTATTTTTTCATAGATATCCATTCCTAGGTCAAACTAGGTCATGGACCATCAGGTAGAGCAATATTTTCAACACTAGCGCAGCGCATGTACAAAGAACTTTTAAAACTAATGTCAAGAATTAAATCAGGCTCCAGAGGAGAAACCCCATTACGAGAATTTTGCCAAGCTACCCAGATAATTCTAACAGACAACCAATGGTCAAATGTGAGGATCTGAACCAGGAAATTGGAATGCTATTTATTTTATGCGCAAAATGAACATAGCTTATCACTAAGCCACTTATGATGTCAACACCCCCACACACGTGCACACTTACATGTAAAATGTTACCAATGACATTTAAGTCAACTGAGTATGTGCATGTGAGCATAAATATTCAGAAGCATCTAGTATAATTTGTTTTATCAAAGTGTTACTAAAAGCCTACAAAGTTGTTAAATAACAGCAACTTTGTTTGAATACCAATAACTTTATAACAGCTTTTATCACTGAAAATATATTCAGTTACAGTAAGTTGAATCACAATATTTTATTGAGTGTAATGTAACCTACAATTTTCTTGTGAAAATAAATCAAAAGTTAAGTGGCAATTACAAGGCTTGTCTTTATAGATCAGAAGAAAGATAGATATGTTGGGTTGAATATTATACTAATTATCATACTCTTCCTATCCTCTAAGTGAAGGACCATCCAAAACTAAGACTACTAGTAACACATATAAATAAGAAAAATATTTAAATTATATTGTTAATAAAAAATGTAGGAAACCCAAATTAGATAGAAATCACAATCCAAGCTGAAAATCTTCCTGGAACTATAATAATAAGGGATGATCCATCCAGAGAATAGACATTTATCCTTCTGTGGAGAAGAATGTGGTAAAAAAGAAAGAGAGAGAGAGAAAGGAACATTGCATACAGGCTCATTTCTTCAGCCAAATGAAGTATAATTTTAAAAAGAAAAAAGAAACAGAAAGAGTTGGATGTAAGTATTCCATACTATAAATAGAATATGTAAAATTGTTAAAACATTTAATCTAGAGAAAACTATAAATGAAACTAGGGCACAGGGCAAGATTTGCTTGATTATGTTCCACATCAACTTATCATATGTAGATGCAAAAGCCATTCCTCCAGTATCAAGAAAGTCTACCTGATATAAATTATTTGCCATTAATTTTCTACAAGCTTTTGTTTTCACTTTAAGCTTATTGCTTTTCACTGTTTCAATGTAGCTGTAGTAAAGGTTCACACACAGTCATCACTGCCACAATTCTAGTGTCTGCACTTCTGGCAAATAAAAGACATCACTCCCTGAAGGGGAGACTCTCCTTACCCTGAGCTGATCCTGGAGTCAGTGTGCTACTTTTTCATAATGTGTCAACCCATGGATTCAATAAATCCAGTCACCCAACTAGCCAGAGTGGTTGTATAACTGGATGTATTATCAGAATGATAATCAGATGATACAACCCAAGCTGAATATTTAGATGACACATAGATTTCCACTCAGAAATGTATTTTTAACATCCTCAGTGGTACTGTCTTGAGTCTTTCAACAAAAACTCATACAACTGGCCTCATCAATGTCTTGCTTATGACAGAGAGTTAATGATTTTTTTTATGTATTTGGCACAGAGTCTCACTGTACAGCTTAAACTTATAGTGATTCTCCTGTTTCAGCCTCCTCAGAGCTGGAATTACTGGCATGCACTACCATACCTGGTCTCCATGGCTGGGTTGGCCTACTCAGAGTTACAGGACTGGCATGCCATGTGGTATTGAATATCCAATCCCAGGTCTTACACTTCACAGGCAGGCACTTAGACCACTGAGCTATCTCCCCAGCACAAATGAGTCTTATTTCTTCACCATAAGTGATCCTTGGATCTATTCACCAATATTTGAACAATGAAAAAAGAAGAACTCAGTGTGAGGAAAAAATGTGAAGAATAAAATAAGGATGGTCCAGAGTTTCTAAACATGTAATTTGTGTGAGTATTAATAAAAACAAATACTAAGAATATGTGTCACTGCCCCCTCCAGAAAAAAACTAAAAGTTGAAGTAGATAATGTCAGAAATTAATTTGATATACCATTGAAATGCGAGAATTGACAAGGGCTAAGTGACAGGCATTACTGGATTTGATGAGATAAAGTCCTCCAAGTAAGGCCACATTACCATTTGTAGATGGGCTTATAGCATCAATATAGGTATCCGACATTACAGTAATATTTATAATACATTTGAAAATTTTACTAAAATACATGACTATTTTATCAAATTTTGGTAATAAAGCTGTCAGATGAATATGCTGCCATGTATATATTATGTCTTGAATAAGCAAAACAAGGGTAATAATTATGTACATATTGCAATTCTAGCATCCTGGAAGGAGGGTAGGTTAACAAAAGTAGAAAAATCAAAGATCATGAAGAAAAGAATATCAGAAGTCTCAGCATAGGGCAAAGACCATGAAAAATAAAAGTGAGTGAATCCTGCATCAACCTTCTCAGGTTCCTGCAGCATTGCACCACTAACTGAATTGTTTGCCTGGGGCCTGAGCAATTTCATCCCAAGGAAGCACGCGGCCAGAAGGTCACCACTGTGCTCTCACCATCCCAGGAATCTTATGTCCCAGCTCAGGCCTATGAATAACAATCTGAAATGCATTGACATGGTAAGAGGGAAGCCTAGATGACTGCATTTTCCTTAGATGATGAACTATGCAAATGGCTCAAATGCAAGATTCATGTTTTATTTATCATAGTTCAAGTGACAGAATTTTAAGGACAGCATCAGGTAAAGTGGATGATGTTAAAGACCTTAGGTGTCAGATATATATATATATATATATATATTTTTTTTTTATCGCCAGCTTTCATGAGTAATATCACTTAACTTTCAAGTTCTCCTTCTTTACAATAAGAAGCCCAAATTATTTCCTCATTAGAATTTATATGAGAAACAATAAGAATAAAGTGCTTTTCAAGAATAATGTATTAGTAAATGTTTATGCCATATATATTAGAGCAAGCCCAAAGATTCAGACTTCAAGAGAACATAAAGCCTAAAGTCTAAGATACTAAACGACATGAACCAAAATGAAAAAACAAACTAGGCTAAAAGCAGGTCTACCCACTCTCTGTGATTGTAGCCAACAAGAATTAACATGCCCTGAAAGAAATTAAAATGTTTTTATTCAGCATGGAAACCTTCCCAGAAGTCACCCAGTGCACGACGTGGTTCTGAATCACATTTTACAGATGGGAATTAGGTGTCTTCCTGCGTGCCATATGGAAATTGAGGGACTTAAATAGAGTCAGTGGAAAAGCTATAAAAATTGTGGTTATAACACATTTTGAAGTTATACTTAAATGATGAAATGTTGTAATGAAAAGTGCAGGAAAATGCTGTTTATTCGTGGAAATAAGACACAGTCTTTCAGTCCTCTGAAAGAAAGGGGAAGGTGACCAGCACATAGCATTCTTCCATTCCTCGTGGCAGGGTGGCACGCAGTACAGAGGCCTGGCTATGTTTAGGGAATGGCAACATAAAAGAAGTGTCTCTAAGAAGAAGCGATGATACATGTGGTGGTACATGCCTACAATCCCAACACTGTGGGAGGCTGAGGCAGGAGGATAGAAAGATCCTCCCCAGCCTAGGCAATTTGATATGAGTGGGAATGTTTTAAAAACAAAACGAGAGAATATAGATCAGTGGGAAAGCTTAGGTTCAACACCCAGTACTTGATCCATGTCCCCAGTGCTAGGTCCTGTCTATATCAGTTATGGTATTCAAAGCTGGATTGGGTAAACGTAGGGTCCCTGGCTGTGTCGGCTGTCTCCAAAGTTGGCCAAAGGGAAGCCTATGATCTGACTTCTTCCCAGAGCTTTGGAAGGTAAACAAAGGCTAGAGCTCCTTCTTGACCTTGGAATGACCTGCATTTCTAGGGCAAGTATATGGCCCCTGGCTTTCCTCCCTCTCTCATTACTCTTTCTCTTCTTTCTTGGGTAAAGCTTTTAGACTAGCCTACCAATTTTGACAACTGAGTTATTAGAGTACGAGATAAAGAAATGTAAAGATTCCTTTTCAAGTCATTTCAGAGCTTTTAAGACTATTATCGTTTTCTAGCAGACTGTAATTTTGAATGTCAGAATCATTCTTTCTCAAAACATTTATTCACAGAACAAATTATAATAATTATTGTGACTCTCTAAGGTGTTGGTCAGATGCTCAGAAAGACAAAAGGAATATCAGCATCAAAGGCTGTCAGATGACGCAAATTTTCAGTTAGACAGGAGTAGTGCATTGTATAATGCGGTCACTACAGTTAACAACAGTGTACGATGTACTTGTAAGTTAATGCAAGTAGGTTTTAACTGTCCTCACAGCAACCAAAAAATATAGGAGGAAATACATACAACCATTAGTCTGAATTCCCCATGGTACAAATGTCTGGCACAAAAGGTAAATACTGCATGTTCTCCTTATATGTGAATCTGAAAAAAAGAACTCATACAAGTAGAAAATAAGCTACTGGAGGGAAGAGGAAGGTTACTAAAAGTGATGATATTGATCAAAGGATGCAAAATTTTAGTTACACGTGAATAAACTCTAGTGACCTATCACATAGAACAGTGACTATACTACACACACATTTAAAAATTGCTAGAAGAGGGTGGGAGTCATCGGCCAGTGACAGAACACTTGCCTTGCTTATGCAAAACCCTGAGTTCTATTCCCAGCATTTCAAAATGAAAGTTGCTACAAGAGTAGATTTTTAAATGTCTTCAGCTCAGACAAGTATGTAAGTAGATAATTTATTAATGAATTGAGTTAACCATCCCATAATATAAACAGGTATCAAAACATTACACATATATACATATATATATGTAATTTTAAAAAATATTTCCATTACATATATATTCTTTTTCCCCTCTAATAATCCATACAAGACCTTTATTCAGGCAGATGGAATCTCACATATGTGGATGAGAAAAGGAGAGTAATGAAACAAAGACCAGATAGTGGGGGAGGAAGAGGAGAGGGTAAGTGTACAAAGAACATGATGTCTTCCAGGGTAAGTCCGTGGGGGCGAGGAGTCATCAGTCACCCCTCCCAGGAGAGGCTGGACTCCACTATTGTGTTCATGGGTTTTTGAAAATAAAACCAGGACTGGAAATAGCATGTCTGTTTGGTTTCTGGTACACGCACACACACACACACGCACACGCACACGCACACGCACACACACACGCACACACACGCACACACACACACAGTTTTGCTGAAGTCTTCCATCCAGTTCCAAAGCAATTCTGGTCAACAGTTCATGTTTGAAAAAGGAGGGCAAATAAAGAGGGGAGAAAAAAATGGGGAAGAAAGATAAAACCCAAATTTCAGCCCCGCCACCCCCCACACACACAGCAAAGATGCAAGATCTCAGGTCCACAGTGTAGAGGTTGCACTTCCCAAGCCCCAGATCACAGCCATCCTGCTGTTTGTGGTGGTCTTACCTGCTCTGCTTGGGGACATATATATGTTTTATCACAGTGCTTGTTATATGTTAAGCAGTGGATAAATCACACTTATGTTTAAGGTAATAATTATGTATATCACCAATATTTAGTAGCAGTGTCAAGCTAATAATATTCATGAAAATAGATATATAGATGTAAACATAGAAACAGATAGATATAGAGATAGAGAAAGATAGAGATATATAGATATATCAGTTACTCTTCTCTCATTGAGGGGACAAATATCCAACACTCAAAATTAAGAAAGGAAAGGTTTATTTAGCTTACAGTTTGTAGAGGTTTTAGTCCATATTCAGCTGGCTCCAAGGAAGAGTAGCACATGCCAAAAGGCAGCTGCTGATGGCAGAAGAAAAACAGCAGAAAAAAAAGAGCAAAATGGAGGAGTAGCAGCAAACATAGCTACAAAGGGCAAATCTGTCTTCCTTAAATTAAATTCAGGTGTTCTACCTCAGAATGGGTACAGTACTCACACCCATAATCCCAGAGGATCATGAGTGAATTACAAATTTCAGAAGTCTGCCTTCTCATGACTGTATGAGGCTTTGGGGGGACAACTAGGCACAAATTAGCCAAGACAGAATTTGGTACTGAGAATTGGGTCATTGCTGTGACTAACTGACCATATGGATTACAAGCTTTTGAAAATGGAACAGCTTCAGCTGGTCTGTATGGAAGATTTTTATCAGGGCTTAGAAGATAAGAAGGCTGATAGATAGATTTCCTGTATAGACCAGGCTGGGAGATTTCTACTGGGAAGAAGGACTGCATTGGTTGTTGGACTTTAAGTGATTTGTGTTATGGATTGGCAGAAAGTTTGTCTGAATTTTGTTCATGTCCAGAGACTTTGCCTGAGACTAAGATTAAGCATGGTGGTCAGATTAACCTTTCAAAAGCAGTCTCAAAGCAGCAGAATGTTGAAGCAGTGGAATGGCCACTGATGGAGGCTTTTAGCCCGATTTATGTTGAGAATGAAGAACAAAGAGCCAGGGATGATTTAAAATGTAAGTTGGGCCAGAAAGGAAGCTCCAATAAAGCTGTGTACTGCAAAGATAGAGCAGAGAACATCTCCATTGCTGAGAAGGGACAAGAGAAGTAAAAGATGGTGTGAGGGTATTAGAGGAGGTGGCATGTCTCCACTCTTTGCTGCCTTAGAACTACAAGGATGAGTGAGGGACTTTGCCTGGGGAAAAAGCCACAGAGCCCCATGTTATAGAATAACAGTGGTGACCACACCAGGTTCCCAAAAGAAACCAACATGGAAAATTTGTTCCTCAAAATCAGGGTTAGAGTGCTCAGTAATCTAGGCTTTCTGAAGAAAGCCTGTCTACTGCTCCAGCTGGTAGCAGACCTTATCTTCATCCATAGGGTGTTGACTTTAGGTACTTGCAGAATGCAGGAATTCTGAGATTAAGAAGGCTTCTACCTAGATTTCAGAAGAAGAGCTGGGAAGCCAAGCAGCATGCCTCTAAGATGCCAGTGTGTAAAACTGTGAGTGAAAGTCTTTTCAGTGGAAGGCCCACAATTTTGAGAAAGCCAGGAATGTGGATAATTTAAGGAAAACTGCAAAGAGGGAACAAAGCAGGCCTGAGAGAGAAGTCATGGGAGCTACCACCAAGAGTGCAATGAGGGCAGAGCCACATGGAGCTCACAATTTGCCAAATTGCTTTGGATATTCCCATGGAGCTGCAGATCCTAATGTTTGTCTTTCTGGATTTTGGACTTGCTTGCCTATGATTGGTATCTTACTTTTAGGAAGGTACCATGGTATCTTACTTTTAGGAATGGTAATGTTTATTTTGTGCCACCAAATGTTGGACATGTTTGACTTTTCATTTGCACAGGAGCTCACAGCTTGGAGTTTGCCTTGGATCTTGGAGGAGACTTGGGACTTTTGCTTTTCAGAAATGCTAAAGCTGTTAGGACTTTAGCAACTCTTAAAGATGGATTAAAATGCCATTTGCACAAAGGAATGTGCATGAGTCTTTGGGGGTCCAAATTATGGTTTGTATCTAGTTGTCCCCTCAAAGCCTCATGCAGTCACGGGGTAGACTTTTAGAGTTTGTGATCAACTCATGATCCACTGGAATTGTGGCTGTGAGAGCTGCTGGGATTATGGGTATGCCTGGAGGTAACAGTGGAGGTTTACTTAACTCACATTTAGTGGAGATTTTAGTCCATACTAAGCTGGCTTCAAGGCAGAGTGGCACACGGTGACACAGAGCAGCCATTTGTGGCAGTGGCAAAAACCAAGGGCAAAAGAAAACAGTAGCAGCAGCAACGGCTGCAGAGAATAAGTCTGTCTTCCTTAAGTTGCATTCAGGCTATCGGCCACAGGCTGGGTGCAGTACTCATAACCAAAATACTCACAACAGCACATACGCCCATAATCTCAGCAGCACTCTCACCCATAATTCCAGTGGATCATGAGCAACACAGCTCCCCTACCCTTCCTGTGTCAGAATGGGTCAGTGTGACTAAAAGTGATTGTTCCAGTGGCCTGAATCAGCCTTCAAACCTCGTCTTTCAGGAGAAAAACATGTTGTTCCTGTGAGCAGTTTCTGTGACAATCTGTTACTGTCCATTAGGATTAATTATAGTTGGAGGAAAGGCTGCACCCCACTAGTGAACCTTATCAAAGAATTCCTCTATGGCTGCACACATTATTATTGCTTGTCTCATTTACTCATTCTTCAACTTGACTTGAAACATACCCAGAGGGCTACTGTGAACAGATATTTCCAGAAAGCCCATCATAGCTTTTAAAATAAATGAAAAAATATTCTGCTCAGCAGCCAATCTCTCAGTTCCACTCTGAGTATAGATCTTCTTTGACGCAGATGGAGCTATAATCTGATAACTCGATGACAAATTGAATATGCATTCATTAAAGCTAACCTGCTGAACATCCTGGGTAGAAACATAGCCCGGTGCAGAGCATTGGCTGTTTTCTTTGGTGGTTGCCTAGCTGACTGAGAGCTGTCTGATTTGCCCTCAGAGCCCATCAGTGCCAGAGAGTGTTATATCATGTTATACCATTATTCTAAGAAAAGATCAAAACTTTTAAAAGTATAGTTTCCATTGAATGCTTATCAATTTCACACCATCATAAATTTAAAACTTCATAAATTGAACCATCCTAAGTCAATGACTATGCAGATGCATGTACGACATACTGAGAGTGAGGTATGATTCTTTCCTTGTAGTTGTCTCCTTTTAGGTTATCTGTCTAAATTAAAATGGATTTTGGATAGAAAAAGCATCAGAGAGGATGTGCAAAGGCATTTTAAGTCTTTATGAAAACAGTTGTAAATTAGAGTCACAGAGGAAAAGGAGGGAGTGGCTGGCCAACTCACACCACTTCCCCCAAATTAACTTTTATCCTTTAAAAAGTAAATCCTGTAATAAAGCAAAATTTAAATTGTCAATTAAATAGCAAGTCATGAAGAATGAGCAAGGCACACTTATAAAATAAAATACATGGGAAGAACATCCCCCCAGTCACAGTACATAAATCTTTCTAAGCTGAAGACAAGCTCTTTCCTGAAAAAGTACATATTATAGAAAGCAGCGAAGCTCTTGTACAAAATACCTTTTTAATAAGGGAATACCTGAATTCCCCACTGAACAACCTTTGAACAGAGGTTGTCAGACTTCAGTATGCACTAAAACTGTTCAGAAGACTTGAAAACGCAGATTCCTGGGTGCTGTCTCAAGAGACTGAGATCCAGCTGGTCTGGGTGGAAAAAGTGAGGTGACATTGCACAACTGTTCATGTCACTGGACTGGGGACCACACTACAAAGATGGAGGGGGGGGTGTTCCTTGCCAAATGTACCTCCTATGTCCCCACTTCTTCCTTGCCTGCAGAAGAGAACTTCCTTCTTAGAAAACTAAAAACATGATTTTCCATAGATATATATTGCATCAGAGATTTTCTTAAGGCAATAGTGACAATAATCCTTGTTCCAAAGAGTACAGGAAAGATGGAAATATTTATAATCAGTGAAAAATAGACTCTTTCAAGAAGATTTCAATGTAAGATGCAGAAGTGGTTAATGCTGGGTAGGGCAATCGAACTATAAAATTTGGGACTACCTTTTCCACTTGTTAAAAAACTATTTTTTCTTTGTACAAAAATCATTTGCATCATATAACATCATGATTTACATCATAATATTTCATTGTATAGAATCTGTGCCTTAAACTGTGGGGAAAATCTATTTGCATTTGGTTTTCTTTTTTAAGTTCAAATAAAATTTACAAAGGTTAGGTGCCATGGTGCATGCTCTGGGAGCCCAAGGGAGGAGGATCACAAATTCCATGCCAAGCTGGACTATGTTGCAAAATCACATTCTAAAAATAAAATTTACTGAAACAACGGTGTATTTACCCTCCACTCGGATTATGACTGCTACTCATTTATAACAGCAAGAGTTTAAAAATCCCCAAACAGGGTATAGCAATGCTCCAAGAAGACACTTGGAGCTCATATAGTCATTTTTCTCCCTGTCTTTGGATAATTTTTTAATGGAACAAATAAATACAAAATGAAGCATGGAGCCAACAGGAATTCGGATAAGAGAAATGTGTTGGACTGGAACTGTATCAATTTAGCTAAGCTGAAACTAAATTTCCTAGAATTCCCATCCCTGAGAAAAAAGATTTGTCTGCTTAGTTTCACTAAACATCAAACAAGTTACCTCCTGACTTTGTCCTTGACCTCTCATTTCTTAACTTTAGAAAACTCTTTATTCTCTATTTTTCTACCTTTTGTTTCTCCCTCTTTGATATATAGATCTTGCCTGTTTTATGAACCAACGCAAAACTTTCACAAGGAACTAAAAGCTATTCCTGTGAAAAGTGGCCATCAAGGAAGACAGCACCCTACCTCCCAGAGGAGCCTCCTTCTCTGGGCTCTCTGTCATTTATACAGTGACTCCTATTATGGATATAAAAAAAAAAAAAAAGTTGACTAGGGCCTGTAAGATAGCTTAGAGGACTAAAGCACCTGCTTAGGCAGGCTTAGACAAGCACAGGTATGACACAATGTCTGGCACCATATGCTGCGCCAGCCCCACCCCCAGGGCTGGCTCAGCTGGCCAGAGTCTAGGTGTAGTTCGTCAAACCTATAATCTCAGCACTGGGGTGGCTGAAAGCAGGAGAATCACTACAAGTCTGAGTTGCATAGTGAGACCCTGTAACAACCAAATACATTTTTAAAAATACATTTCTCTTTAGGGTAGCCCAACCTCCACATCACCTCTGATGAATTTTCCTACCTTTTGATAAAGTGCAGTTGAGTTCAGACTACATTTGGATCTCTATAGTCTATTATATATCCTTCAGTAAAGGTTAAGTTTATCTTATACAATTTTTCCTTTACTATCTGCTTTTGCTATTTCCCTACTGAGGTAGACCACAGGATACATTTTTAACACAGAAAAAGCTGAGGTGAGACAACAACCATATTTTCTTTACACCTAAGACAGTGTAAGTCAACAAATGCTGTTGCAACTAGACCCACAGATACTTTAGTCCCTGTTTCATCACCTTTAACCTCAAGAAACTCTTGGCTTATGTTTACAGAAACTGAGGCAGCAGCTAGCATTGCAATAATTCACATTCCTACCAGTTCTCCTTAGGCTCCCCAAATCCTGGCCATCAGCTTCTCCCACTGGTTACTGGCACAACTGAAGTTGGAAGCTTCACTAGAGATTGCAGGACAGAGATACATGTTCCAGCTCATCTTCGTTGATTCTCCTTATTTATCCCTTTCACCCCACTTTGTATCTGTCTTTTGGTCTTTGTCCTTTAATTTTTTATTATGTGCTGTGGTACATTCATGTACAGAACCAGATATGGAAGTAAAACTTGTAGTTAAATTGCTACAAAAATCTATAACTGCACAGTTTAACAGCAGCTGAATTAAAACAAGATTAAAATGTTCTAGCTGGGTAGTTGATTGTTGTGTTTTTCAGACTGAAACAAAGAACAGCTCTCAAAAGTTTTACTTGGTCTATGTAGACATAAAAATTCTAGTTTTAGTTGACCTGTGATTATTTAATGAGCCATTTTTGGACCATCCACAACAATAAGATGTAATGAAAAATTCTTTTCCTTAAATACTTCTAGGGAACATATGAATGCCATGAAAAACATCTAAATATTCAAAATGTGTCATAAATGAATGCATAAGGCCTTAGCTTGAATTATTAAAATTAAGGATTGATGTATGCAAAAACTTTGAAATGCCAGTTAACTGACCCAGAGCCCCCTAAATGCAGAAAATGACATATACTGTTGAGGAAAAATGCTACAATACAAGCAGAAACACATGATGTGAATATTGTAGCCTTCCCTCAAAAGACATGTGGCTTTTGGCCTGAGTTTCTATGCATTTCAGAAGATGAAACAATCATATTTTTGAGAAAATGTTACACAGTGCTCCTGATTTTTAAACTTATCCTCAGAGACCAAAATTTCTTTGTGGCACACTAGGGATAGTAAAAGAATTTTGGCTGAGATCAGTAGATCATTGGCTCCATAACGTTTCCTTGTGGCTAACTTTCCAGATTCCAGAATGTACAATTTAAACAGATATGGACAGCGACTGATCTGATTTCACAACCTGTAACATTAAAATTACTATGCTAGAGAAGAAAAACAAGTGGAATGTGGTAGATCTGCCTGCACGGTAAATCACAGACAAGTTTTATTCTGTAGGGTTAGGACGGATTAGGGCCATTATTAAGAACTTGAATTCATGGAGCCCTCAGTGATCTGAATCCTACAAAAAGCCCAGCAAGGACTTTAGGACAAGCCTTGGTGGCCACAGCATCAGCTCCAGAAGAAAAGCAATTGAAAGGAAAACAGACCTCTGCAGCTGATGTTATCATTGCCTTTGGACATATTTCTGGAAGAACCTTGAATACCCAGGGACTTTCAAACCCTGCTGCTCATCATATCTTCACTCCTCTTCTGAGCACTTCAGCACTGGCATTTTTAGGGACCTGGGTGCACTGGAGCAATGTACGCAGGAGTACGTGTGCTCTTTTGATGCCTCTCTTGCATAGGACTCAATTCTGTTGTCAAATGTTGACAAAGTGAGGACTGACTTTCTACTTGAAACCATTGCTAAACAGGGCAAGGTACTAGCTTTGTGGTACTGCTCATGGAAGCCAGCTTGTGATACAGAGTGGAAGGTTCACTTGATTCATGGGATGTGTTCACAAAATCTCATCTAAACTTCCATAGCCGTAAAATGTTCCTGATTCCCTTCCCATGACTTCTGTTATTCACTGCAATAGATTCTCTCATCGCTTGGATTGTGATGTATAATTGTAAGCTGTGGAGAAACACAAAGTGTACAAAGGGTTCCAAAGTCCCAATACTCTTTAAAACATAAACTTGGGAACATGGGAAACACCAAAGGTAGAGTGATACCATTTATTTGCCTATCTGGACTTGATTTTTATTCTCAGTATATTTTGTTAATTCCACCATAAAGCTACAAATCTTGGAATCATTTTCCACAACTCTTTCTTGAATCCAAGTC
Organism: Myocastor coypus; assembly: GCA_004027025.1. Lineage (NCBI taxonomy): Eukaryota > Metazoa > Chordata > Mammalia > Rodentia > Myocastoridae > Myocastor > Myocastor coypus. The sequence goes on from PVJA010008054.1 coordinate 44,718, forward strand.
TGTCTGTCACCCTGTCAACTCTCAGCATCTGTATCTGTGTGTGTGTGTGTGTGTGTGTCTTTCTGTCTGTCTATCTACCTACCTACCTACCTATCATCTGTCCTATACTTATGTATCCACTCTCTATGTCTTGCATATCATTTTCTGTGTGTGCCCTAGCCCTCTATGTACTCCACTCCTCCATGATTTCACACTAAAGTGTTACCATGGAGGAATCTCAATCTTTTCCCTTTCAACTTGCATCCTCTTCTACTCTAGCTTTCACACCTCTTCCCCTCTCCATTTCCTACATTGTCCCTTTCATTTTATTCCATGACTTCCAATGTGGGTTCTAGAGTAGCTCTCATGAGCAAGTGTAATAAAGAATAAAACCTTAGACACTTTTCAGCTAAGATATTTAGCCCTAACATATCATATCATATTATATTGGAGTGACAGAAAAACCTTTCCAATTTGCATTTGTTTTGTTACTTCATGGGGATTCTTTTTCTCTTTTATTGGCCCAAATTTGTGCAAAGCTTTATTGTAACCAGGTAGAAATTTTAAATATCCATTCAAGATTCAAACAGTGGCAGATCTATCCTATTTTGTTAGAGTATAAAAATGTTATCAAAAAGATTCACGTCCTACATTAAAAATAGAATGGAATCACTTATAGGAATCAAAAACCATACTGCATGAAAAATACTTTGAAGAATCCATAACTTCAATGTCATCCTTTAAGTTTTGCATGTCTAAAGACATCACCAAAATCTGGGTGTGGTGGTGCACAACTGTCATCCCAGCTGCTGGGGAGGCTGAAAACAGGAGAATCACTGTGAGTGCAGTTTACATAGTAAGACCCTGTATACCTTGTACTAAACACATAAAAGGAGAGAAACAAAACAAAAAAGAACTTGAAAGATGAAAGCTAGTGACTTTTACCATATCATATTTAACTTGTATCTTTGACCTGTGTGGCAGACAGGTGGATCTTAGGGAATGATAATGGCTCCCCACAAAATCTACCAGATGATGGCTCCAACCACAGTTACTTTATCAGATGTGGCTTCGTTACAAGAGCAAATCAACATATTTGCTGGCATATGGAATGGGATATTGATTTGGCAAATGCTCTTTGCTCCATACTTGTTAGTAAAGTCTATCCGAAATAGTTTATTTTCAGTGGTCTAAACAAACAATAAATCACTATCCTATCCAAGGGCCATATTACTTGTCTGGCTTTATATCACAATATAATCTGTAAGGACTGTAATTGTATCTGTGTCCAGTTGGATTTCATGTTGATGCATTTTATTTATAATATTCAGCTGGTTGGCAGAATATAAATGTGGAAACTCCTCTAAGCATATTTAACTATAGCTAATAGACAAGAAATAAATTCCACAAAAATTGAGAGTCTTGCTACCTCATTAAATTTCTAAAGATCGAGTAATCTGAGATAAGTTGAGATATGTTCTCCAAAATAAAGGACACGCTGTTGCTGAAACCCTTTGAGTGCTAACTGAGATATTTCATTTTGACATGCTACATTGAGCATTCACTTAGTAACCTGAAAAATCTTCCAGTTTTGGTGACGATCTAGAACAAGAGAAGTCCCCACAATAAGTACAGGATCAAAACTTGTTTGATCTTGGACTGCATAACTCACAAGATAAAACTGCTGAAAGTGCCTATGAGGTATGGGAAGACCTCATGAACCTATGACTGACCTTAAAATTCATTCACAAAACAAATCTTTACTTATATGACCAATCAATCAGTACAGTAGCAGGCTGTCATCAAACAGAAGTAGGAGATGGGAGACTGAGCTTAATCTGCTTCTGAAAGCACTGGCTGCATGAGCAAGTGGTCACAGTGTTCACGGCACACTTTCCCTCTCTGTTACCTCCTCCATCTCGAAGTATATCCATAGCCTCATAGAAAATCGATTGTGAAGGAAGAGAAAGAAGAACCAGGTAAAACTTAGCTCTGTGCAACACAAGAACTGTGTAAAGGTGGATGGCTACGTCACTATAGGCCTGAAGTATACACCTAAAGGACGGCTGTGAAGGAAAAACCTGCCCATTGGTCAGAATACTGAGCAATATACTTGGCTGGTTATGTTGTCGGAAAAGAGAAATGATCAGAAGCATGCATCTATCCTACTTCAAAGATACAGCTATATGACTCAAAGAATTGGATGAAATGCGTTTAATGAGAAATCTGGGAAATAAACATGAGGAGGAGTCTCTGAATCAATACAAAGTGTAAAAATGCATGTGCCAAATGTTAATGTTCTCCAAAAAGCATTTTTACCTTACTAATGTATTAGTAACTTAGCAAAAATGATTAATTCAGTAAACACGAGTTATCCTTTTTTGTCCTACCAATTAGCTCATGAACAAAGTGGCCATTGTGGCAGAATTACAAGTTTTCCATCTGCTACAGTCACTGCTGGGGTGCCTAATCTGCCAACAGAAACTCAGGATAACATCGCTTTCCAGGGGATCTTGCATCCACCAGGGGCAAATTAACTCTACACATCCTGTCATGGGTAAGATAGGACTTTGTTTACAACAGAGTCCATGTAGTCCGAAGATTGACTTATCATCCCTGCTTTCATCTTTATTTGTAGATCCAGGAAATCCCTTTTACAAGTCTCAGTGTCTCCCACCACAATTATTCTGAATAGGAGCTTCATATTATATTAAATCAAGTGTGATATTTGGCCCAAGTCTCTGGAATTCACTTATCTTCCACATTTCTCATCACTCTGAAGTATCTCCTCTGCTAAAATGGTGGAATGACATGTTAAAATCTCACAATACCAGTTGGGAGAAAATACTTTAAAGAGACTTGATTCCATTCCTCTAGAATATATTTGAAACCAGCAACCAGGAAATTAACAACCAGCAAAGGAAGTCAGGTGTTTCTTTTAGAACAGAATTCATGAATAAAGATAAAAATAAAGATGCCATCTTCCATTATTATTTGAAATCATCTAGCAAAGTTTGCTTACCTTCCCTGTATCATTGTGTTATTTATGTAAAAGTGTTACTTTTCAAGAGCTTCCATTAGATCTCACAGGATTTTATTACTGTTGCTTTTGTGATCATAATTGCAAGAGTGACTAATTCTAACCATCCTGAAGAAATTGGATTGTATCTGCACATTGAGCAGTAGAGCATGTCTCAGAGTATATGTTGACATGTTACTCTTTCTCATTCTCTTTTATTTCTGTCATCGAACAAAAGAAAGAAATATCAACAGTAATTAAAACTAAAAATAAAAGTTTTAAGTTACTAAATGTCAAAGGAAAACTATGGTGCTATTAAACAATTGATAAAGAACACCTATATCATCTTAGGTTCTTTATCTAGAAGTTTTATTGATAATCGCTAGAAGAGGTGCATGGAAGCATCAAGTTGCAAGGGGTAGGGTGCAGGGGATTTGCATAATCCATCCACAGTTCCCTTATCTGCGTGGCTTCAGGTTCTCATGGGCCGCAAAATCATAATGTAGGGGGCCTCAAAAGCAGGACTACAGAAGTGGCCACATCCAGTTCAGATCAAAAGGCCAAATCTGGGGCAGACACTTGCATTCACACCCCCGTATTGCCCATTGCCATTATCTGGTTTGCCCTGTCGTATAGGGTAGTGGCCAGGCTCAGAATCCCTCCAGGTCCTCCCTGGTCTCTTTCTGGTTCTCTAAATCCTGCCGAGGTGCTTGTTCCACTCTGTGATGAGGTCTACCAGGCTTCGTGCAGGTCAACTTCATCATCAAAATTAAAGATTTGTTTCAAGTGGAAACATTTTCCTAATCAGATCCATGTGTCAGAGAGGGAAAAATATTTTGAGATAGATGAAGAAATTAAAACATAGCTAATTATGAAATTCAAGCCAAGAAATTTTTTCTTCTTGTCAACAATTAACAAGATAGGCTATAGCATTTTTATCCTGAAAACTACAGTGAATGAGACCAGAGAAGTTGCCCATAGGAGAAAACAGAAAAGGGAGGGATAAAAGTAGATCTTAAATTTTCTCACTATAAAAAGAAATCATACATGAGGTGACAATAGGTTAATTCACTTGACTGTACTAATCATTTAATAATTAGGCACTTATTGAAATACTGCATTGTGTGCAAGATAGAGATGCAATTTCCCCTAATTGGTTATAAAAAGTAAAACTGGATACATTTTTTTAAAAAATGAAAAACAAGTTAAAGTAAGACCTGCATAACAGAACATGTAACTTCTATATATCCCAAGGTAAGTAAAATCACTTCAGGATTTACCCTGAAACCATGTACAGTGCTTTATAGATCTGTTGTCAGTGTCAGCCGTCTGGATGAGTCACAGCCACCGCTTGACCAGTTTGCTCTCTGTGAAAGCCTGAGAGAATGTTTTCTCTCTAGGTGACTCTCCTTAGGCATACCGTACACTTGCCCTTAACAACCCAACAGAAAAGTTTAACCACAAGGCATGAAAGGTAAAGTTATATTAGTATGTTGAGCTGTGAAAAGCTTAAATCAACAGCTTCTGCTGTTGCTAGTTCTGCCAGTAACCCACTACGATTATGGAATATTGGACCATGTGTAAAACTACTTTGTCTTAGTTTAATGAGAAGAAATTTTTATATCAATAATGATTAGAAAAATTATCATGACTGCATCCTGTGCTCTAAAATAAGTACTAGTAAGTACTAGGAGGACAACATTATACGTTTTATCAATTATTGGAAATGTACTAGTAAAGTGTTTTGAAACTGTCACATTGTTATTTCTTATTAAATGTAATAAAAAATTAAAAACAACTTGTAAAACAAGAAAGATAACCATTTCTTCTTAGAAACAAAGTTCAGGATGTTTTGCTTAGACTTGCCAGGCACAAACATGAGTTCAGAAGTGGAACACACACATGTCATAGGCCCTTTTCTTACTGCTGGTATAAAATATCTAATGCTCAAAGTAAAAAGAGAAAAGGTATATTAAGTTCACAGTTTTTAGAGGTTTCAATCCATAATCAGCTGATTGCAAGACAGAGTGGAATGGCAGAGAGGCCACGCAGAGGAGAAATAGTTCATGGCAAGCAGAAGGTAGCAAAGCCACAAGGGCCAACCACAGATTTTTCTGTCCCTTATATCTGAACAACACTATTTAGGGCAGGTAGCAGGCATAATCCTAGTGCCCTTGATCTTACTTAACATTGCACAATGAATCTCTCCAGCATCACATACTTTAGATCCAGCCAGCTCTGAGAAAGCTCTATTTATGACTGCATGAGGCTTTGTATAGATATCTAAGTCGAAATCATAACAATACATGCATCATGACTGGAGCTATTTTCAAAGCAACCATCATTAACTGAACAGGTATAGTGCCAAGCACTTTGTATATATTGACTCATGCAACCTTACATAGTGGGTGTTATTGTTTCTTGTTATGCACACAAAAACACCTCACTCAGAGACTCAGCAATTTATCCAAGTTAAGTACTTAAGATAATAAAATCCTGTATTCATATGAAGTTCTGCCTGATTCTAAGGTGTTTCTCAGAGCTATAAAATCACATAGACAGGTGGTATTTACCTTAATGATAGGACAATAAGCCAAAAGTTGAATACTTCTTATGTTAGGGTACCTGGAGGCTAATTTTGTTCTGATGTATACAAAGTTATAGGTATAAATACATATGTATAAATTAGAAAAATTACAGGTATAGGTCAGAGGCAGGTAGGAATAAAAGAATCAAAAATTCTAAAATCCACAGAACACCTCTGTATAGGCTGTGACTGGAATTTGTGCAAAACATAAAATCTAATTCCTTATATTTATAGAAATTATATCCTAAAAGCATGAATTTCAATTTTCCCATGCTTATTGAAATGTGTATTATATTATATATAATAACAAAAAGATAGAACACATAAAGAAAAGGATGTGTGTGCTTGAATGCAAGCCAGTAGAGAACACATCCCAAGCCTCTAAGCATGCACAGGGTGGTGGCTGATCCTTGATTCCAGAGCCAGACAGCACATGTCTGAGTCCTGGCAGGGCCCATCGTAGCTACAATGAATAGCTCCACCTATCTGCGACTTCAAGTTCTCCTCGGGGAAATGAGGTGATAATTGTAATGAGTTGTAGTTATGTGCATAATTGCAAAGCATTTATCAGAATATTTGGCACATAATAAAACACCATATTAAAAATTATAATCATATGCAATATTTTTGACACTTGTAAGAATGTACTATAGGCCTGGAACAAACCAAACATTACTTCTTTGTCAGACTCCTTTCAGTGATTCAATCAACAAATATTTTTTGAACACCTTTAGGTCTAAGGCAGTGTACTCAGTCTGGGAATGGAGTGAAGAAGAGAACAGACAGATCAATGTGACCTCGTGGAGATGACATTCTTCTAATCTTATTCTATATCCATTTTATCAGAATGCTGATTCATTAGAGTATTTGCCCTGTTTCTACATATATTTTATTCAAATAATTATTTTCCTCACTGAAGTTCTTTAAGCAGCTACAATATATGCTTTGCTGTTTTTACCTTCATAAGAAGACTAGGTAATCAAGAATTGCTACTTGAGAAAGAAGAAGGAACAAGAGAGAATGGAAGAGAAAGAAGAAAGGAGGACAAAAAGAAAAACTAGTAAAAGGGATGAGTAACAACATTCATCAGTGCTCCTGAGCCCAAATCCCAGGTACTCCTTAGTATAACCTTGAGGAGAGTTACGTAGCCTCTCCAGTCCCAGTGTCATTAGCTGTTAATAAGAATATAATGCCACCTAGTTTAATGAAGTTTCATGCTGATTTAGAAGGCTAATGGTTGAAAAGCATATGACATGGTATAGGGCACATAAGGATCACAACTGCCATTATAAATTCCTAAGCAAAATAAGCCAATTTTTTCTGAAAATAATGTTATGTTTCAACAGGTGTAAATGGCCTTAACATTCCTTGAAGCTTTCATGTGTCTGTCAGTGTGTTCCTATGATTTGAAATGACCAGAGCAAATAAAAGTGAGACCAAAATTTGGAGTCTACCTAACTTGCTCCAAATCATTTAAATGCCATGTGAGCAAAAACGCTGCAGTTCTGGGTCTCTGCCATGTTGTGAAATAGATGAATTGCGGCAAAAGTCGGTGAATCAAATACAATTTAGTCCAGTTCAACTAGATCCAGCTGGAGGCTGTTTCTGCACATAAAGCAGAAAAACCATTATAGACCATAATTTCTGCTCAGATCAGTCGGCCTCAGTCATTCTAGTTGGCAGGCAATTGGTCTGACTAAAATGACTCTGCGTGAGTGATTCTGTAATGGTGGGGAAAGCACAGCCTTTGACCTGTAATAAAGTAGAGTCAGTACATTCTTCTTAACTCAATAAGGATGGTTATTAGGTATTGAAGCTGGAGCATCTCCTTCTACATTTCTAGCTGAGCTTCTCAGAAAGCCACATGAATACTACTGCATGAAGGCTAAAAGGATTCCTTATCTCTCTTTGAACCTATCTAATGAATCCACTAATGACCCTAGGGAGTGTGAATAATTAAAACTCACTATAAATCATATTTTCTTCTTTGCCTCATGTAAGGTCCCCAGAGACAGACATGCCTCTGAGAATGATACAGACTAAAGCTTTCCTTCTTGTTCCCAAGCTTCTCAAAGGCAGAGGCCCTAGAACATTCAGATTGTACCTCTGGTAGTGTGTCTGAGAGTCTCATTTCACAAATTTATAGTCAGCTCCAGGCAAGTACCCCACACTACACAGGGAACTAAGAACACAGTAATGCATAATATAGACAATGGCTTACCATCATGGAGTTAACATGTTACTAGGATAATTGCCTGTTTGTGTGCACATTTTCTGAGAGAAAGAAAAACTATGAAAAATGTAATAGTCAACTGTTTGTTGAGCTAAATAGAATAATTCTTCCCAAACTTTTTATATCATTTTCTTTTTTCAAAACAAAAATGATGGATAGCATTTGAGTCAGCAGATCCTAGAACAAAGTAGTCATGATAATGGTGTGCTTTTATTTTAATAACTGACTGTGACCTCAGTTTACCCTGGTTCTGAACAAGCACCTTCAAAGCTGAGGGATATGTAGGTCAGGATCTGGGAAGATCATTTGAAGTGCTTTGAATAATCTCTAGTCCCACTATCAGTGGGACTGGATTTAGCTAGGGCACAATTTGATAGTACAGCAAGCAGCTGTACCAATCTTAAGTTCCCATTTTGGGCTGCAGCCCTTGTTTACAGTAAAATCAGATTCCATGTCCAAATATTCCATATCATTTTCTGCACTTCTTTTATCCAAGTCCTATCTACTTTATATTTAGGATGCTGAGATTTACACAGTGGGCCCTGCTAAATGGTTGCCTCCTTCTTCCTAGCTCACTTACCTGTTCCCACAGCTCTCCATCAAGATCGTAAACATCATAGATGCTCATATTTAGCATCTAGCAAAAAAAAAAATTGAAAAGCCAGAAGATTTTTGCTTATGGAGAAAATCTACATTTGGTGCCCTTGGTTACAAGATGAATTTTTGTTCTCAAAATAACAGAGGTGAAGAGAGTTATAGGATACAGATTTAGAGGAACCTCATTCTGTAAGAAGCTAGAACCAAAGACAATGAAAGAACAAAAACCAAAGAATAGTCACTTATTAGAAAGCACTAAGTCAGTGAGGTGTAATTTATTTAAATACGAGTGCAAATCTGTCCCATCTATCAATAAGTATTCTTTTGTTTTGTGATGGCAAGTCCTCTCTATGCACTGAATATGAGCTCAGCTTTGTACTTTACTCCTGGGAGCAATGGCAATTGTGAATGAACAGAAATTGAAAAATCTCATTTGCTTGGGCATTGACCTGAGATGTCTCCCTTCAAAATCCAGATGCACTCTGTAGGTCTAACTCCCGTGTGATCATTTACTCCACTAACTATCAGCTGACCACACAGACCAGTCAATCTAGTTGAAAATAGTGTATTAGCCACCAAGTTGAAAGGGGGAGAGGATTAATTTGACTCATGGTTTGGGTGTCAGGGGATTCAGTCCATGATTAGTTGGTTCCGAATCAGGAACATCTTGACCCAAGGCCATGGTGGACCAGATGCTTACTTCATGGAAGTCAGGAAGCTCAGAAGGGGGTACCCTAGAGAGGAGGGAGCCAGCGACCATGCGCTGCACAGCACCCAGAGGCCTGTCTGCAGGCACCACCCAGACATATCCACAAGTGGGCTCTACCACCCCCATGAGTGCATCACAAAGCCTATCCAGCCTAACCCCTCAGGCCCACCATTAGTCCACAGAATGTTCAGTTAATAAAAGGCTGCCATTTTGAGTCACTATATTTTGAGAGCGTTTTTCAACAGAAGATCACTGATATAAAGCATATGACCTAGAAATAGTGTCAGTGTTTACCAAACATGCTAAATTAAATCATATCTCACTGGCTCTTTTACAGCACCAGACTGTAAAAAAAAAAAAAATGAGCAAGCACTAGAAAAAGTTACCAATATATTGTGAGCAGTAAAACATCGTAAGGAAATAGCTACAGGACATTGGGAAAACGAGGGTTAGTGTTAAGCACTTGGGAAATCACGGCAAAAACATTGTCTATGATGACTTGGGAAAAGTAGATCTAATGAAATTCTAGAACTACCTAAGAGATGGCTTCAAGAGTAGACAGAGGCAAACTAAAGCATGTTTCATTTTCAAGTAGAATTAAGAAAAATATAGACAAGCAAATCTTGACAAATTGGGAAATAAAACTTTCTTCCTTGCCAGTCTCCCCCCAAAAATGTCAGGGCCTAATAAAAGCTATGTGCTTCTTGTTTTTCCCCAACTAGAATAAAAATCTCATTGAAGTGATATTGTGCCTGCATATTGCAATGTTAGTAGAGTGAGAGCAAATAACTAGTATTTTTACATAATCGGTCTCTGGATCGATGGAAACTATATCCAAGAAATCATATTTAGATATGCTGAAAATTACAAGATGGAGATTATATAGATTTTCAAGCTTAGCACTGTAATTGGAAGAATTAAGTTTCCTAGATGGATATGAGTATATTCCATATGTGGGAATTCTATATTTGTGATCAGTAAAGCTAAGGGCTCTCTGTGGGGAAATGTAAGAGGAGCCAGACATTTTTCCTCCTACGTGAAACTCTTTCAACATAAAAGTACAGACTCTATCATCAAGAGAGCCTGTGCATCCACTCTTTGAAACTGAGCTGGTCAAGTGGCTTAGTTCAACAACTATTGGGGCTTTACTAATTCAGATACAAGAGCCTGTACATTCTAACTCGTTCTTTTGCTGAGCTTAGACCCCAAAGGCCACCATGCAATATCCTGCCAAAGGATGAAATTCCACACGGAACTGAACTGAGTCATCCATTTGAAAATATGACAGGCACTGGCCACACACAGTCACAGATCAGGTATGTGAACAAGAACAATAAATACCAGCTGAATTCACTCAAATGAGACCAGTAGATTGTCACTCAGTTCCCCTGTATCTCATTGTCAGCTTACAGTACTCTGACTCAATAAGGTTTCTAGTTTCTTTCCATTTATTTATGTATTTATTTTTAGGTTAACAGCAGAGCATATTTATTGAGGGAAAGAAAACCCCCATCCTAGAGAGGGACAGATAAAGGACCCAAGCAGATTCCCCCCAGTAAAGTTTCTTTAAAATCACCAAGTTCAGAGATCATTTGCTATACAGCAGCAGCTAACGAATAATATGATGGCAACTGGGTGTAGTGGTGCACACTTCTAAGGACCAGTGTGAGTTTGAGGACAGCCTGAGCTACCAAAGTGAGCTCAAGGCCAGCCTGAACTGCACAGGAAGATCCTGTCTCAACAAAGACAATAAATACATAAATAAATAAACAAACAAACAAATAATATGATGGCATCAGGCAGCCACACTGGTGCCATGGCTTACCCTTGGGTTCCACATTTTTTAATTTTAAGGTATGGATCAATTGGCTTTATTCAAATCCCTATACATAGCAGATCTTAGGGCTATCACAACAGCAACAGGATTGAAATAATAAGCAAAGCTCCAATTTGAGGAGCCGGACAAGGACAAGAGAACAAAATCAATAGATAGTGCTCCATTAATTCATGCACCATAAGGCAACATCTTCTTTGTTTTAAAGGCTAATATTTCATTCTTTATGTATAGCACATTTTATTTATGTACTCATATTTCAACAGACAGATTGTTAATTACTTAATTGTTATCATATATATGATATATATACAAATGTAATATATATATATATACATATATATATATATATATATATATCACATTCTATGCACTAAATAGACACAACTTTTGGCTTTCAATTGTACTTCAAAAAAACTAAAAAAATAAACCTCCATCACAGAGTAAAAGAATCATATCTGAGAGATTTAATTTTACACTTAAAATGTTTATGTGCTTGGGTGCTTTTCTAATTTTAAGGATGTTGTCAGCAGATTTCATGGAGCTTTAATAATTAAACACTTTGCTGAACTTTTTTCTAGAATGATGGTAGGCAATAACTTTGAACTGGGATTCAGACAAAATAGTAACAGAATATTCTCTGGGTTAGTTGATGTGACAGATTAGTGGCCACAGCACCCTCTTACCTGCTGACATCTACACCAGTGCCAACTTCTCCCTAAGTTGTGCCCCACTCCCTGAGAAGCTGCTGGCTACTAAGTCCAGAATCTCTGAGTGACTCTGGACCCACCCCCTATGGGTTTCCAATCAGTCCAGACAGGGCCCTTCACAATCTGTACACCTGTATGTCACATTTTTAAAAAGAGATACTGTTTTGTTTCATAATTTACAGTCTTTTCTATTATGTTGGAGCCTTATGTGAACAGAACTAATGGAAACTGTACTATACTAAAAGCCTAGGTTCAAATTCTGTGTCCATAACTTAATACAGAAGTGGAATTGAGAAACAAAACACTTGGATCCTCTCTGTTCTTCTTTAACTGGGGAGATTACTTGTTTTCATCTACCTTGTAGGATAGCTGCAAGGGTGAAAATATATTACTATGTTATGAAAGTATGTCCCCTAAATTTGTACTTTGAAATTTAATCATCAAGCTAATGGCATTAGGAAGTAGAGCACATGAAACAGAGTTTTGATACAAGTTAGTAGGAGAGCTACAATATTTAATACATTAAATATTTTGCCTTCATAGTAGTTATTCAGACTGCAAGATTCAAGCAAGATATCTTGTCCTAACAAAATTAGCACAAACTTTTTCAATGAAATAAAGGAAACCACCTGTATGAGTATCTTAATTATCTTGTGTTCAAATATAATTTTTCTTTTTCTTTTCCTTCCTTTCTCCTTTCACTTATCCAAGTTTGTCTTTGCTTAGAATGAACAATTTCTCCCCAATTCACAAACTATTATCTTATTTACTCGTACAGTTTCTTCTTAGTGAGACAATACAGTGTTTATTTATACATATGGGTCTGATTTATTTCACTTATGAGTATGGTCTCAAATTCCATCCATTCACCTATAAGTCTCTAGTTTATCCTTCTTTGTGGCTAATACTCCATTATATATTTTTAAAAAGGTATTTTAAAACCATTCCTCGGTTGATGGACATTTGGGTTGCTTCCAAGATTTAGTTATTACAAATTGTGCTGCCATAAACATGAGCGCACACACATCACTATGGTATGATCTTTCTTCTTCCGGGAATATACCCAGAAGGGGACTAGTTAGGTCAAACAGGAACCTCTAATCCTAGTTTATAGAGGGATCTTCACACTGATTTCCACAGTGGTTGTATCAGTCTATGCTTTCCTGAAGAATGGTTCCTTTTCCTCATGGCCCCATCACTACTTGTTATTGGCTGATTTTTTGAAGATAGCCATTCTTTCTAGGGTGAGATAAAATCTCAGTGTTGTTTAAATTTGCATCTCATGAATGACCAATGATACTGAATATCTTTCCGTGTATTTCTTTGCCATTTGTACTTCTTCATCTGACAAGTATGTATTTTATTGAGATACACATTTTTGGACTGGGTTTTTGAATTTATGGAGCCTAAGTTTTTCCAATTCTTTGTCTGTTCTAAATATAAGTGATTGTCCAAGGGACAGCTAGATATAATTTTTTCCTACTCTGGGGGTTATCCTTTCACTCTAGTGATTGGTGGTGATATGCTTTGTTGTAGTGATCCTTCCTGTTTTTCAGCCTCCCAAGTGCTGGAATTACAGACTTGTGTCACCATGCCCAGTTTCAATCGCTGTCTCCGCATGCCCCAGGAGCAGGACCAATACTGCTTATGGTTCTGGAGATTGAACCCCCAACCTCTGTGTCTGCCTAAGCAGGCGCTTTAATCCACTGAGCTATCTGCCCAACTCTTCCATGTTATGATATCACACTTCATGCAGTGTCTGAAATGAGCACCTTTTAAATTCATTTCCTTAATGCGTGCTTTGCACTCAATGATACATATCAGATATGAAGTATTAATTGCCTTCCCACCACTGGGAAAAATGCTCAATACCCAAAATTAATGGAGTAAGTGGTTAACTTGGCTCATGGTTTCCCAAGGATTCAATTCATGGATAGTTGGCTCCAAGACAGAAATATTATGGTGAAATGGCATGATAGAAGACTGCTGAAACTATGGTACAGAAAGAAGAGTGAGAAAGAGGAAGGGATGAGAATACAACCTCGAAAGTCACCCTCCAGTGACCTTATCATACTTCAGCTCCAACCAGACCTCACCCCCAATCAGACCTTACCATCAACCAGCACATTTGGTCATGTATTCATCTACAGGCAAAGCCACTGATGAGTGTAGCATCCCCAAGGACAAGGCATATTACAGAAATCCCACTTCTGAATTCAAGAGACCTTCAGGAATGTTTTAGATCTAAACTATAACTGGAAGAATGGACCAGAGCTTCCAGACAGGGTAAATATCACAGCCCCAACTTGTTATTCAATACTTTCCCCTCATTCTTTCTTTTGTACTCACATCCACAGATCTATATCCAGTGATTCCCTTATTTGCTGAGTGAGTAACAACAACACAATAATAATAGCAGCAGCTCTTTTTCTGCAGGATATTCAGTGCACTGGCAGAAACTACTAGATATGTTTATGTTACTTTATTTACTATCTTTAGGAATTTTACAAGATTATTCTATGATGATATCCATTTATGTATAAAAATGTTGAAGTGTAAGTGGTGAGGCCTGTAATTAAACCTACATTCATTTGTCTCAAGAGCCCTTTATATGCATTGTGTTGTATTTTATATGCTCTATGAAGGTAAGAATGGTAATCTTCATCTACACTAGTGGATACCCTTTGCACACATTGTCTCAATTAGTTTTCAGAAGCCCTTATGAAGCAGAATTTTTTAACTTTTTTGTAGAGATGAGGAAATTGAGGATCAGCTCAGCAAAGAAATGAGTCCAAGGTCACTTAGCTAATTAATAGAAAAATTGGTATTCAAATTTTGAATAGACATAAATTGTCTTAGGTCTAATATCCATGTCCTTAGACTGCTTTAGAACTTGAGGAACACACTGTGACCTTCAAAAGTGAGTTTCCCTAGAGATAATTATGCTTCCTCAACACATAGAAATTCAAGAAGAGGCTGGTGTTAAAGACATATATGCAGAGAGTAAAGAAATAAGGAACGCTACTGATGCACTGTTAGAATCCTTTTCACAGGGCCCCATGTGATAGCTCAGTGGCCTAAAGCGCCTACTTAGTCAAGCATAGACAAATGCAGGGACCACAGTTTGGTCCCTGACATCAAATGTCAGGCCATCCCCACTCTCAGAGTACTCTGAGCTAGCCACAAAAAAAAAAGGAAAAAGAAAAAAACTTTGGCACAAAACTTAGTAGTGTATACCCAGAGTTCATTTTGCTTCCCACTTGCTTACAGATGAGGTTAAAAATATACAAACCAGAAAAAGAAATGTTTATTTTATATAAAACTGAAACAATTGGATTTTAGTATAGAGAGTATGAACTTTGATTTATACCAATTATAAAGCATACTAATTTCTACTATTCAAAAGATCAAAATGTAATGCTTTTAGAAGACTTGAAATACTGAATATTTTGCTTTATTTTCCTCTAGAAAGAGCTGTGGTGATGAGAAGTATTCTGTTACCCTCAAATACCCAGAGTTTAAATTTAAGAATTAACCCTCTTAATCTACCCCAAAATTGGGTGAATTATTTTAATTCTGAAACTGTTGTTGATAGCTAAATAAAACAATAACCACACACTAAAGCAAAAGAAAAGAAGAAAATGGCAAACCTTGGAAAATGATATATTCATGAGAGGGAAAATAATAGCAATGATTAACAAAAGTAAGCTTTTAAAAAAAATTACCCTAGTAAAATAAACAAGTAATTGAAAGGGCTCAATAATTTTAAAGGATAAATATCATAAGTAATAGTAATAAGAACAGGAAACTAGACACATCAACAGATAAAAATGGCATTTTCAAATTCCACACATACAGAATTGCCCTAATAACTTGGAAATTTTAAAACAAATTATTTTATATAATGTTGACAAAAAAAGAAGCAATGGCCTACTTTTAGGGGAAAAATACTGACAAGAGAGAAAATCAATTGCTTTTGTTTTAAAACAAAATGACTATAATGAAATAATATGTAACCATTCCCCCATTTCTTCACCAAAAGCTATGAAGTGCAGATTTTTAAACCAAATATTTCCAATATTTCAAGTAACATAAATTTACTATATTTAATTAAAAATCTTTAAGCAGAGACATTTATTTTATAAAGCTTTTAGGCTAATTTTGAAGCTGGAAGATAATCTAAAAAGGAAACAGAAAACAAAACTTTTCTGAGCATAGTAGTAAGGGGAATGGAAGTATTTAAGGATCAGAGAACTTTGTGTAATTATGAAAGTACTGGCTAGGAGAAAGATATGGAAGCTTAGAAATACAGATGGTGACTGAGGAGACCAAAAAAAAACATGAAGAACAAAGAACTGATGTCATCTAAGTCACAGGGATACCCAGTCACTGGGACAGGCATTGCTGTCACATATTCAAAAGATAGCACTAAAGAATGATTTAATTACCCAGAATTATTCACTTTAATCAGAGACAAGCATTTCTGACAGAACTAGATTCTTTTTTCATTATAGAAGAACTCTTTGGGAACACACACATGCAGTATACACACACACACACACACACACACACACACACACACAACCATGGCACTGAGCAAAACCACTGCCTACCTCAGATTATGGAGCCAACTTTCATCTGCATGAATAATAATTGAAACTGAGTTCATTGCTGCACATAGCAATGTAATATATCAATCAACGGAGTAAACTGGTAATTAACATTCACACAGCCAAACAAATTGTTCAGTATCACATATATGTAACTTTAATTAATTGACTGAATTACTATTTTATTATATCATAGCCATCCCAGAGACATAAATTAAAACAAGATTATTTTTTGAACTGAAATAGCTGTACACAATCCCTAAAGTAAGATTTTTTCGGGGAGGGGGTTGTAGCTCAGCCTGCCCTGAGGGAGGGGCTGGTGCAGCATGTGATTGCGGGGATAGAACCACAGTCCCTGCCATTGCCAAAGCAGGGATTTTAGACTGCTGAGCCATCTCACCAGTCCCTTAAAGTAAAATTTTGATCGTGATAATTAGACTATTAATTTGTTTGTATTTGATGATACAGATCTGCTTTACTATTGAAGGTCATGTAAATTCTGTAGCACTTAATTATATTTTAATGTTACAGATCATCTTCTTTATTAGTACTTTTTTTTAGAACTTAGTGTTTACACTTATTTTTTTTTTTTTTTCACTAAAGGACCAATTACCAGGAATTCTTTGAAATAGTAGCTAACCTCCTAAAGTGTGATTCTATTTAATAAAATGTATATCTACACACAAATTATACCTGATAAGATCTACCTGCTTTAGTCAAAGTGAATACTAACCAATTCTAGTAAAGGTGTCTCAAACAGCAGAGGTTACTGTCAGACACACAAAAGCTGGTGTAGGCCAAGTGTCTTCCCCTGCTGCTTTTCTCTACAAGATGAGTCAGGCTGTGACTCCACTGCCACCCTGTCAGGAAATGGCCGAGGGAGTCCCTGCCAGGGTGACTGAGACATTGGGATGTGTTCTTGTCCTCCAGATCCACAGCCAGAAACAATATACATTCATTTCATGTACAATTTACTTTCCTGCACTCAACATGGGCTCTATATTCCAGTAAAGGACTCAGAAGGCAAATGAACCCAGCATTCCCAGGAAGGACAGGCGGACGAAACAGGAAAAGCACGAGGAGACTCACCCACAGTTCCCTTTGTAGGTGTTGAAATAACATTTTCTTCGCTGCACACCAACTTTTCCACAGATTTGCCTGTCTTATAATAGTTCAGCACTGAAGCATTTGCTTCCTCTTTTTAACATGAAAGAAAAGTTATTTGACAAGCTTCCTGGTATTACTCTTTTCTGCAAATTATATGTTTTAAATATAGTGATAATACTTCAAAACACAGTTTTGTACATGTCAGTAATAAATTTTAATGGCTCAGAAAGAATTTGATAATCTGCTATTATCACCACTAATAAAAAGTACAGAAATATCAAATGACATTCTGTGGAAACAAACACAAATTAATTGCCTCATTTGTTATATCATATAATATACTCTGCAACACTTCTCATATTTTGTGGACTCAGGCTGCTACTCAAGTGCTACCCTTTCAGTAAATGGTCGGGGGAGTCGGTGCCAAGAGGGATGAGACACTAGGATGGGTTATTGTCATTTATGGCTTACTTTATATGAAAACTGTGTTTTAGTCAGTTTCTTGCCACTGGGGGCCGGGGGAGGGAGAAAAAAAAAGCTCAACACCAGCAGTATAAAACAAGAGAGATTCATTTTGGGCAGCTTATGGTTTGAAAGCATTCAGTCCATGGCTAGCAAGCCTCAGGCCAGAAAGGGCATTGTGGAGAGGAGTGGGCAGGCGAGCTGCTCAGCCTGTGGAGGCCAACAAGCAGAGAGAGAGAAGGAGGGGCTAGAGCAAAAATTCGCCCAGCTCGCTCCCCTGGCTCTCTCAGTCAGTTCCACTAACCAACAGCAAGTTCAGCTACGAATTCATCAGCGGATGAATTTATTGGCAAATATAGGTCCCCAGGACCCAGTCGCCCTCCCAAGCCCCACCTCTGAATACATGAAGTTTATTGGTACGTTTTTTATCTAAACAAATGCAGCAAACATGAGAGGCAGTTCAGTGAGGCTGTTGTGCGGAATTTCCGTGACGACTCTGTGGAACCTCATTTTTTCATAGAACGTTAGTTATTCTAGTAGCAGCACGAGGACTTCATGCTAGAGGAGACATTTTTTATTGCAGTTATTCCAAACCTACATGGATCAGCTCCTTTAACCACATTACTTTTTATCTCAAATATTAAAAGGAAGTCTTTTGTTTTGTAAGTCCACATACTTCTGCATGGTGTCATCCTCAAAAATTACACCAGGCAAAAGCGTAAGTACAAGTACCTACAATTAGCGATAAGTGCTATGCATCAAGCACAATTGAAATGCTTTCATTCAGTAATCTCTCGTCTCCCTTCACAAAGGCATTTCACAGATGAAGAAACAGAAATTTGGAAGAATTTTGGCCATTTTTAAATCAAACACTGTGCATGTATTAATTTGCCATTGTTTTTGTTCTGTGCAACAACAATGCTTTCTAAGGTTCAATTACCTTATTTTAAAGATAACTTAGTAAGGTGGTGAAAGGACAGACAACAAAAGTCAGTCTAGGCTTCTAGTCCTCTTGGCAAAGGGTGATTTCCGTATTTATTATCAAACACAGACCTGAGTGTTCAGATGTGCTTGCTTCTTTTCTATAACACTTAGCTTGACATATAATTTAAGTGGTGATGATGCAGTGTTTCTTAATCAAGTTTTAGTGAAGAACTACAAATAAAACCAAAGAATTTCAAAGTGTGGTTGCTCACATTCAGTTATTACTGTTTATTTACCCACACCCTGTAAGTAACAGGCTACTAAATTATTTCCCAACCACGAGAGCCACAGAATAAGTTAGCACCTACTACTGGAGATCTTCCAGAGGCTTCAAGTCAGTTCACATTTGCAATCCAACAATGTCCCTATCATAAATAAACACAAAATAATAAGCAAAAAAGCACTGAAGAATCAAAACTGTCATATCAATACTCAATGTGAATGGAGAGAGAGTTGAAGCTAGAGAATATAATAATAATAAACAAATAACGAATGATAAACATACAGATTTTGAAAGAAATTTGGCATGAGGATATTATTATCTGTCTTAGTCACCTTCTCCCTGCCAAGACACAATATTCAACACCCACTTAAAGGATGAGAGATCTATTTTGGCTCACAGTGTCAGAGGCTTCAGCCCATGGCAGGCTGCTCCACAGAAACAGTATGGTGTAAGTGTCTGCTGCAGAGGAAAGCTGTGCAGGTCATGGTGGCCAGGAAGCGAGAAGAGCCAGGGAGGAAGATAGACCCTCTCAGGCTCCCATAGCCCACCTCCAGCCAGCCCCCCCCATAACAGCACTGGTATCTCTTGACTTATGTGTGAACTGACATCATCCCCGTGATACAATCACCTTCCTAAAGCCCCACATCTGAGCACAGGAGGCCACTGGGGGACTTTTTACATCTAAACCATAGCTCTATCATAAATGAAAAATTATTTACAGTCCTGTAGCACTTACTTGCTACTGATACTTGGATGTTGCATTGTAATTTTAAAGGTTTTAATCTGGTTACTTTTTGGAATTTTCTTCAAATAACATTTTTCCCCATTACTTCATAAGTAGGAATTTGGGTAAAGTTGTAGGATCAATATGGGTAGAAGTATACAATTAAAACCGCAGCTATATTTTAACCTTAATGTTTATGGAACTTTTTAAGAAAATAATAACATCTGTTTCTACTTTCCAAGTGTTTCTCTAAATGAAAATTTGTCTAACCATTGTGAATCCACAGAATATATTGATGTTTCAAGATCCAAATCTTCACTTTAGCTATTGTTTTCTGGAGTTAAAACCAACAAAATCCCAGGGGCTTTTATCCTTGTCTCTATCTCCCTGAAACTCATACCAGAGTAGAACAAAAGAAAGTAAGTCTATTTTTATTTTGCTTTCATGTTTAGGCAGAGGCATTTGGACTGTTCTTATCTGGAGAATTTTTCAAAACCAATCCTCACACTCCTAAGTTATCTCAGTCCTGAAACTTCAAGTTGATTGTGACTTGGCTGCCCGTCATCTGGCTCCAGCTGACATTGATTTCAGGTTATATCTTCTCATGGCACAGAAAAGGAGCCCAACAATTAGCTCACTCTTGCAATAGATCTTGCAGTCTCCTCTCGACAGCTGGTACATTATCAATTCTGCCTACACGTATTGGTCAAGGCCAGTCACCCAAAGCTCCTAATAGAATAGGGTAGGGAAGTATAATCTCCCCATAAGACAGCTACAGGAAGGACAGAGACAAAAGGAAGAATCA
This sequence comes from Myocastor coypus, assembly GCA_004027025.1. NCBI lineage: Eukaryota > Metazoa > Chordata > Mammalia > Rodentia > Myocastoridae > Myocastor > Myocastor coypus. The sequence goes on from PVJA010008054.1 coordinate 65,301, forward strand.
TGAGCAAATAATGCCATTTTAAAGGATTAGTACTAAATTTCTTTATCCTTTTTCTCTCTACTTACATACATACAATGGTCAATCAAGTCTCCCAAACGTAGCTATCATCAGAATGAACTAGGCAGGGTTTAAAAATATAGAATTGACCAGAGTGTTTCAAAAACTTATCAAATGAAAATTTGGGGAGCAGCTATTGCATTTTTTAGGTTTGCCTACATGGTTTTAACTCACAGCTAGAGCTTTTGATCCGTATCATGAAGGTGAGCACATGTTGCTAGTTACATTCCTGCCCAACAGTTTGACATTTTTCCTCACTTTCCATGTCACTTACCTTGATTTTATTTAATTGATATACATGCTCTCAAGAAAAAAGTCTAAAATAAATATTCCAAAACTCCTTACAGAGGTTAAAAATAAATTATAAGGGCAAACCCAGTAGCAAATAAAAAAACTAAAATCATAAGACACACAATACCCTGAGAATAAAGGTACATTATCTTAAAATTTCAGAAGAATAAAAAAAGAAAAAAATTGTAACCCCAGAAACATGGGAAAATAACCAAATCCAATGTATTAAGCCCACTGCAATTGCAAAACATTTGACTGTATATATATATATATATATATATATATATATATATATATATATATCTGCTTCCTCTTAGTCCAAAGAGAAGTATATTCTTTTCCCTT